>LPNX010411991.1:274760-365563 GCA_001517045.1 Pseudotsuga menziesii | reverse complement strand
CCTCCCCCCCCCCTCTCTCTCTCATATATCAAAGAACATACATGCTACAAAACGAGGCCCTGATTTTGGAAGAGGTAGCAACCTCGTGCATGTAGAATGAAGCAGACAACAGGTCATTTATATAAACATGTTGATGTCATTTGTATGGAGGTAGATTTCCAAGGAAAAGTAGGTCAGATATTAATGTCTCTAAGTCAAGTCGCCAGTGTGTGCACTTTAAGGACAAACTATAATCATTGTCTGGAGATCTTGATAAGAATTTAACTTCTTTGAGCACTTGTTTCTAAATAACTGCATGATGGATATATCATGTTTCAAATATTAATAAGGGATTTAATATTTTCTATCAGATTCTTGATTTTCTATGGGGATGACAAATAAGAAGTTGCTAGAGATGCATGAATTTGATTCACATTTATCAACAATTTTATGCCAGTCTAGCATTTTCTTGGTGTAACCTTTAAGGCATAAGTTGAGGAAGGGAAAACACAGAAGTTTGCATATGTATTCTCCCCAATAGATTACTACTGTATATGAGTGGAAACATGTTGTGATTACATATGTTGAATCCATACCCTTTCTTCTTTGATTGCATGGACCTACTAGTGTTCAATCTTTTGATTGTCTTAGATAAAATTATTTTTCTAGGTAAAAAAATGGCACATGAAAATTGATTCAATATAAGGATTACCACTTATACTCTAAGTTCAGACATGTTGATGGTGAAGCTTTCTATTTCTACTTTGAGTTCATACATGTACATTCGAAGGACAAAACATAAGTGTTATACAATGGAAATGTGAATGAGCTTCCTTTAACCAAGTGTCGAGCACTGACCACCACATATTAAGATGTTGACTCTTCCATACTCTTTATAAGACAATGTGACCACCCATCCTGACTTGACATCCATAACAACCTCCACTGATTAATGGCTCTCTTGAGAGGGCACACCAACCTATGAGAGGCAGATACGGAAAAGTAAAGGTATAAAATGAAAGGGGAAATCATTGTTAGTATTAATAAAAAAATACATTATAAAGATTTCTTACATTCTTGTAATAAACCTATTTGTAGTAAAATCAGAACATTCAATGCCACACGATCAAAATGTACTGGAAATTAGAAGCCATTCATTATGAATTTTACAAATTATGTCTCGACTCTCAAGTGTCATTAATGTAGATGTGCATTTTACTTCTTACTACTTGAAACATGTTTTCTTCTCAAAGTTCAGAGTGGAGTAATGACTCATGGACAAATATGGAAATTTGGAGGTATTGTCTACATAATGGCATTATAGAAGATAACTATCATTCATTTTTATGTCCAAGGAGCCATGGGATTTTCTTCTTGAATATAAGTTGCAGGTGGAATATGGTTCAAGAAGGTTAATATGGTGTAATTTCCAAGTAGAATATGGTGTTACCTTGGCTTGTGGATTACAAAGATTATGTCACAAGTCACTTAGCCCATTGTCACTTACCTCTACCAACATGTTTGGGTTAATTGATAACTATTATCCTTGGAGATAAAGACATGTAAATAAAAGGAAACATAGAGAAAGGAATAGAGGTAGTCACTTGTTTGAACGAATCTATCATACCATCTTCAATAATTGGTTCATTATAATGTCTTCATTCTTTAATTGTCTTTCAATATTAAGAAGAGCCACTGCTCATATGGATTATTTTCTTCTTGGTGTATATTGTCATGTCTCATCATTCATATTGGGTGGTACTCTAGTTTTTCAACTAGTGGGTAGTTGGCATAGGTAATGCGTTATTTGCAATTGTAACTACATTAGTTGTCAAGCCTATGATTTTCATTTTATGAAAGAAACCCAAGGCCACATCCCAATGGCTATTTTGGTCATAAGTTGTGATCATGGCATTCCATGAGCTAATGTTATCTTATTCCTACCAATTCCATTTCACAAAAGTCCTCAAGGGCATTATGACAATCGACATTATAGTATAACGTGTAATAATAGTAGCCCATGAGATAACACTATACTTTATTTCTGATAGTTACTTTTGATAGAAGAGCTCTTTGAGCTCCTCAAGATTCCCACTTCTTATCACCTTAAAAACTTGTGTAAAGTCAGATAGGATTCCCCAATTATCAAACTTAAATGTGAACATATGCAAGATTTATAGTAGATGGAAAAAGAAATCCTTTATACATTATTCCTTATGAATATGGGTTTTATGATTGGGCTTCAAAGCATGAATGACATCTAGAAACTTTATAGTGTTAGAAAAACAAGTCATTTCTGGCAGTAAGGTAGTTAACAGTGAGTGGAAAAAATGGAAGACAACAAAGGTCATGAGGTCATGCCTAGAAATCTATGTAGATTCACCCCATAGTCTTGAGGATATCCAAAAATGTTGTGAGGACATGCCCAATAGGACACAATCCTATCTGTGACATTAAGGAAATCTTACAACTTCAATAGTGGAAAAGTAAAAATATTATTTTCAGCCTCTTACATTTATACACAAGATTAGTAGTTCTAACATCCAGACAGAAGTCCTCTGACATGAAAAGTGGAAGTAGTTTAACTATCCAACTCTAATTCTACCGTGATTTTGGAGAGATTCTAGAATTTTTTGTAGAGCAAGGGAAAACAAAACCTTTCTCTAAGGCCAAAATAGTTGATTATTTATATGCCAATTGGAAGAGATCATAATCTTTTTTAACCACTAAACTTTGAAAACCACATTCTTGGCCTACAACATCAAGGCCTAATATATAGGTTCATGGGGGCATGACTTTCTTAGTAGATCATAGTCAATTGGAGTAGTTGGGGTAAATTTCCAAAGTGAGGCTGATTTGTAGTGTTTATCAATCCAAGAATATTGAGAAATCATTTATGAACAAGTTACATAGTTCACAGGAAGAGGATTGTTCATCACATATGACGGGATAATTTATTACACTAAAAAGAGAAACAAAAGAGATAGTGCATTTACTTATCGATCTGGAGTCCGAGAGAAACTTGTGAGATGTCATGCATTATATGTGTAGGATACAGGTTCATTATTTACAATTGGTTTTATACATGCTTCTTTGAAAGGAAATTGTGTCACACCACACTTTATAAATTAAAGACTAGCTCAATCACTCTTGGTAGTGACCCATGTACTTCAACACCAATCATGTGAGCGGGAACCTTGTTGTCACCAGGAAATCTCTTTTCCTGATCTAAATAAGTCTTTTTTCCATGGATCACTACTTCTATTGTTGGTGGGATAGCCACTATGGAAAGAAAAATACTGGGAAGTGTTACATTGCACTTCTACCCAGCACACCTTCAGATGTGCCCCAGGGAGAGAGAGGTCATTTTTATGACTAGGAGGGGTGTTATTCAATAGTGGTGGTCATGTTCGGGCCCTTTGGTATTTCCTTTAGGAGTACTATGGCTTAGTGGCACTGCTCACTACCCTATGTTGGGTTTTTTAACCCTGGAGTTGGTTTATGGGGCTCCTAGGGGTTAATCACTGGGTCACATGACCCCACACCTTGTTTCCTTGCATCAGTGGCCCTTATTTCAGTTGTGAGGCCTTGGTATCCCTTCACAGCCACCTCAGATACCCTCCTGGTCCTTCAACTGACTAGTGCACTCTCTCCTTGGCCTCCTTCCATACATGACATCATGCTTCCACCCATGACATACTACTACTTTGAGGGGATATCTAAGGGATTAATTACAACATTTTCGGGGTTAGATGGGGCATGACGCCCTCCCTCCATCTCACTTCAGGATTTTGTTTGGAGTGATTTTCTTATTTTTAGCAGTTTTAGACATCTGGGGAAAAATACCCTAGGTAGACTACTTTAATCCTACTTCAGGCCATTTTTGGAATTATTTTATGTTATAATTTTAAGTTGACATTTTATACTTCCAAATTGACATTTTAAGGCATGTCGGCCTAGATATATTTGTAAAGTGAGTGTAAGAATGTAATTTATAATCCTCTTCTCACTTCATTTGAACATAATACAAGTGGGATAATACATTATGCACTTATTCTACCCAACTAGGGCTCTTTGGAAGTGATGCACACCTCTTGAGGAAGATGAGTTTTTGGGTTTGGATGGAAATTTCTTGAATTTTCTTTAGTTCTATGCTCTTTCTAAAGGTGATGCTTTTATTTTTTGGTTAAACACTTGCATAAGGAGGAATCTAGGATTTGTTCTTAATCTCTCTTTATTAAATGTTGATGAATGATGCATGTTTATGGATTGAATGGTAGCCACTAGAGCTAGATTATGTCTTGGCTCTGTCATTTTTCAACCTTTAGTCACCTTGGTTCATGGAATTACATCCCTCAATAGGATTCCTTCTAGGGTTATAGCTTTACGTCTTTATTTTTGTTTCCAAACATAGGATAGGATTCTCAAAAGGAAGGTTGGCCACCTCCTTAGATGCCTTAGGGTTAGGGTAGAACCTAAATCCCTTTCCCAAAAACTTTCTTTCTATTTAAAACCTAGCGTCTAGGGTAAGTTAGGTTGCATGTGCATGTTATATTAGGGTAACCTCGGGTTAGTGTGGGATGCATTTTTACTCCTAAAACCTAAAACAATATCCTTTTTCCTCCTTCTTACCCTCTCCTTCCCTTCCTATATTCTCTTCACCATCTCATCCACTCCCTTTTTATCTTTGAACTATCGATTTATAGGCTCAACCTCACCTTACATCCCTCTCTCTTCACTTTTGAGGTCACTCCAGAACTCGTCCAACCTTTACATAGGCTCAGTCCTCCATTTCAGGGCCTATCCAAGGCTTTCTAGCCAAGGGAGAACCCTTTTAGTGGTTGTAACATCCTTTTAGGGTTTCATTTGGTTGTCCTTTTTCAATACTTTCAATTCATTATAGTATGTCCCAAGCTTGGATAGCTCCAGTACCTACAAAAATACACCAATAAGAAGGGTTAAAGGATTCATAATTGTTGACTTCAATCATTGCTCATAATCAGTGATTACTTGCAAGTAAAAGGGCGTATATGAGACTATGCATAATTCCTTGAAACGTTGGTGTTGTCATCTAATTTACATTGAAATTTGGCTTAGAAGTTGGATTGTTCATTGTTATAAGTGTTTGATACATGACACCCTAAAAATATTGTTTTCCATGCACACCATATATTTACTAGTTATTCATTTTTGTCACGGCTATACCTTTTGTAGTCTGCCCAATACAGTTAACTTCTAGTAATTCACATTTTGTGCAAGTTTGCATGAATGCTTGTCTAGTGGACATTAAAAAAATTTAAATACATGGATGAATTACATACTTTGAGTGCGTTCATTTGTTAAAATAGGAACAATGAATACATGCACTTATTACTTGTTTTAACTCTGCTATATTGTTGTAAGTAGGTTGCTACATGTATGCCTATATCTAAATGAATGAAATTTTGTGAATAACATGGGCATGATCTAATGTTGGAATTGGTTTCTTGCTTATCACAAGTGGATGTATTAACGAATGAAATTGATATACCAAGTTGTGTTTGTAATATTTATGTTTATAGTATGTCTTCTTCATTCCTTAAATTGACTCCATAAAGGCACTAGTCACTAACCCTTTAAAAAGAAGACATAATTTGGTGTCTAAGTTCCCTTATAGACTTGCACTGAGGGCTCTTCCCTAGGAGGTTCCAACTTCCAAAGAATTTTGGAGAAGTAACTAAGGTGACAACAGTCACTCTCTCTGTGCTTTTTTTCATTGGATACTAGCCCTTTTAGTTCATTCGGTAACATTTTTGGCGTCATTTCCAGAGACCTCAAATTTGTTGAGGTGACTTATCCAGGAAATAACAACATTGTTGGTAAGTCTAGATTCTATTTTTACATGATTTCATATATTTTTCTAGGAAGGACTAATATTATGGTCTTATTTGGCGACTCCATAAAGAAATCAGCCCAACAAACAAGTATGCTTTTTGTTATGTACTTTGGTGAGATTTGTTTAACATGACAGGTCTATCCTAGTGACTCCACTGAATAAAATCAAAACAAGTGCTTTGCAAGAACAAGAGCAAGAGGTGTTCTTTGCTTTGTCGTTTCATAAAATTTTGTTAAAATCTAACTTTGTGGGAAACTCCACTAAATAAAAGATAAAGATGTTCAAAGCAAGTATTCTTGGGCATAAGGTATGTGCATTTCCGATCCATTTGACTTCTCAAACATTCTAGAATACCCGAATAAGTTTGACAAGCATTGTTGTTTTAAATATATTCTGACATTCCACAAGAGTAAGGATACTATTACAACACACATTACGAAGTTCAAAGAAGTTCTTGTGGTATGGGATATCACAAATGAGGATACCATGATATAGTTATTTGTAATGTCCTTTGTTCAGGGAGGGAACTAGGATGTAGACACTTCGTATGATTGATTTCCTCCTAAGGGGATATCCTTTTATCTACAACTGGTTGAGTTATTCCATTATCAGTGGGATCCTAACATTAAGGAGGAAATAAGATTATAAATGATGAGCATACAGATATTGATGAACAGGTCTCAAAAGAGCATGAAGCACTCCTTCATGATGACGTTTATGATTAAGATGTTCGAAAGGTTTTCTTGAAGAATCCATTGCTGAAAATTTGGTCACTAACATCATGGCCCTTATGTCTAAAGATGAAGGAACTCCTTAAGATGAATGTGAAATTCCTCCAAAAAAAGAAGACCAAGAAGCCCTAGTTGAAGAAGCTAAAGAATTTTTGAGTTCTCAATATCCTTGGGTTGCGGTTTCTAATGATGTTTTGGCTCTCTTGGAATAAAATTATAAGGGTATAGAAGACACAAATTATTGGGAGTTCCTTGGTCCAATATTATATGATTATTCAAGACCTTGCAGTGCCATAGTCGACCCTCTCCTTCGCACATATGTGGGAAAAGAAGTCTTATCTATCATCAATGAAGAATGGATCAACTCTTTTGTTTCCTTTCTTTATTTCCATAAAAAAATGGCCCCCACTACCTTTAAACCGATGAAGTCCCCAAATCAGTACTTCCAACACTGTTTTGTGGTAAGTATGGAAGAAGTTGCTCAACCATCTCTATCCTACCTTGGTAATTCCTTAATGATTCATTTCAACAAGATCGAGACAAGTATGATTTCCATTCCTCGGTTTCATAGTATTTATTGTTTTTCTTTTTGTTTGAAGCATGAAGGTGTGAATTATATAGTTGACAATTTCAAAATTTCAAGAATTATTTTGGATACTAACGTGATAAAGGAGAGCGATATACTTGTATATCCAAAGAAATGCTTAATTAGATGCAGGGATAGGTTGTGACTGGCATATGAATATTTGTGAGGGCCTGCTTTACTAATAGCCTCCCAAGTTCAAGATCTGTGGACAAGTTTCAGGACAAAAAATTCTCAATGAAAATGTATGATGGAGGTGTCCCATACATAAGTCCAGTAGAAGCATGGATCAACAAATCTTGTCATAGAAATCCTTCTCCATGGTACCAATATTAAGGCTTCCAGTCTCATACAATCATTCGGTTTTCATCTCCTATCCAAAGGAAGATCTTGGTACATACTTGGATTCTCATTGATGACATTTTATTGTGGATTGTATCTAAAGACAAAGGTAAAAAATTTGGTATGAATTTCCTACACTATTGGTTAAATTGGTGGTATGATTACACTTAGGTATGATTACACTTAACCTATTTTTTATTATCATGTTTAGGGTAGGTAGGGTTAGTTTCATTTGAATCTAGGCATATTACTATTACCTTGCATTGCATTTGTTATTTCTCATGATTTAGTTACCTTTGTTTCTTATATCAAACAAGGAAAAACATAAGTGTCTTTCTCAAGATTATTTTAATCCCCTTGGATATTTGATGTGTGTGTAGGTCTACTGGCACTAGAATATTCATAGGTTCTCTAGCACTCCATGGAAGAGCACTCGTCCCACAGTTGGAGCTAGTGTTACGTTTAACCTGTACCCATTGTACCTTCAGATGTGCCCGAGGGAGAGAGAGGCCATTTTTTGACTAGGAGGGGTGTTATTCAACAGTGGTGGTCATGGTTGAACCCTTTGCTCCTTCCTTTAGGAGTACTATGTATTATTGGAACCGTTGACTTCCCTCTGTTGGGTTTCTCAACCTTGTGGTTGGTGTCCGGGGCTCTTAGGGGTTGATCATTGGGTCACATGACCCCTCACCTTGTTTCCTTGCATCGGTGGCCTTTCTCTCAATTGTGAGACTTTGAGGGGGGTGTTAAGGGATTTAAAACATTCTCATGGTTAGATGGGGCATGACAACCTCCCTCCATCTCATCGCAGCCTTTCATTCAGAGTGATTTGCTTATTTTTAGCATTTTTAGGCATCTGTGTAAAAATACCCCATGTAGCCTACTTTAAGCCTTCTTTAGGCCATTTTTGAATTATTTTATATTATTCTAGGTTGACATTTTATACCTCCAAATTGATATTTTAAGGCATGTCAGCCTGGATATATTTGTAAAGTGAGTGTGAGAAGGCTATTTATAAGCCTCTACTCACTTTATTTGGACATAAGACAAGCGGGATAATATATTATGTGCTTATTATACCCAACTAGGGCTCTTTCGAAATGATGCGCACCTCTTAAGGAATATGATTTTCTGAGTTTGGATGGAAATTTCTTGAATTTTCTTTCCTTTATGCTCTTACTAAAGGTGATGCCTTGATTTTTTGGTTAATCACTTGTACAAGGAGGTATCTAGCATTTTTTCTTCATCTCTCTTTGTTAAATATTGATGAATGATGCATGTAATTTATGGACTAAATGGTAGCCATTAGAGCTGCATTATGTCTTTCCTGGGTCATTTTTCAGCCTTTAGTCACCTTGGTTCACGGAAGTGCGTCCCTTATAGGAGTCCTTCTAGGGTTAGATCCTTAGGTCTTAGTTTTGTTGTCAAACCTAGGGTAGGATTCTAAAAAGGAACGTTGGTTACCTCCTTAGATTTCCTAGGGTTAGGGTAGAACCTAAAGCCCTTGTCCCAAAACCTTCTTTCTCCTTAAAACCTAGCATATAGGGTAACTTAGGTTGCATGTGCATGTTAGATTAGGGTTAGTTAGGGCTATTTTAGGCTATATTTTCACTCCTAAAAACTAAAGCAGGCCCCTTTGTCCTCCTCCTTACCCTCTCCTTCCTTTCATATCTTCTCTTCACCACCTTAGCCACTCCCTTTTCATCCTAAACCTGCTGATTTATAGGTTTGAACTCACCTTAAAACCCCCTCCATTCACTTTTGATGTCACTCTAGACCTTGAACAACCTTTACATAGGCTTGTTCGTCCATTTTAGGGCATGTCTAAGGCCTTCCTACCAAGGGTAAATGATTTCAGTGACTATAACAACATTTTAGGGATTCCTTTCGCTGTCCTTTTTCAATACTGTCAATTCATTACAATCTTTCCCAAGCTTGGATAACTCCAATACCTGAAAAATTACACCAATAAGAATATTTAAAGTGTTCATAATTGTTGACTTCAATCATTGCTCATAATCAGTGATTACTTGCAAGTGATAATCAGACTGTGCATAAGTCCTTGAAATGCTAGTGTTGTCATCTAATTTACATTGACATATGACTTAGAAGTTGGATTCTTCATTGTTATAAGTGTTTGATACATGACACCCTGGAAATATTGTTTTCCATACACATCATATATTTACGTACTATTCATTTTTTCCACTGTTTACCTTTTGTAGACTGTCAAATATAGTTAACTTCTAGTAATTCACATTTTGTGCAAGGTTACGTGAAGGCTTGGCTAGTGGACATGACAAATTATTAAATACAAGGATGTCACTACAGACTTATTAGTTGTTTTACCTTTTCTATATTGTTGTAAGTAGGATTATACACTTATTCCTATACCTAAATGAATGACCATTTGTGAATAACATGGGAATGATCTAAAGTTGGAATTAGTTTCTTGCTTGTCAGAAGTGGATGTATTAACGAATGAAATTGACATACCAAGTTGTGTTTACAAGATTTATATTTATAGTATGTCTTCTAAGTGTTACCAACATCTTCTGAAAAAATGACGATGTCCGAGAAATCGTGATATTTCAAGGACAATGATTTTTCGACAAAAAATCACTGAAAAAATAAGCCTGATTTTTTGCTGAAAAATCGGTCAAAAAATGGTGAGTGGACAGAAAATATCGGTTGCATGGACTGTGGACTAACAAAAGGGGTTTTAAGCCATTTTTTTAATTTATTTTTCCTCATTTTGTCACTGTACGGATAGAGAGGAGAGCTAAGGAGACCAAGAACACTTTCTTTGTGCTTAAGGACGAATTTCAGCAAAATTCCCTTCGCCATCAACTATCAAAATTGAAGATTGGATCTTGTTATTTGGAGTTTTTTCCACAATTATCGTAGTTGAAGGTAAGTAAAAAATTTGCCTATCATTTATCAATTTTCCAATAGGGATTCTTGTTGATATACATTTCCAATTAATTCTCCATATTCAAAAACAAATTTTATAGGGTTTTAAGCAATTTTTTTGCACTTATGTATTTTGCATGCCAAAAAACGTTTATGCATTTTTTTTCTTGCCCTATATCCATATAAATCCTCATAAAAATGTTTATTTATTTTCCCTCATCAAAATATTTTTTGAATGCTCAATATATCTTGGATTTCTTCTTGTGTTTTACATTTCCATCAATCACATATGCTAAAAAATGGTTTGTTTTCTTTCCTTACGTTCAAACTTCAAGTTCAAAGTATCTAGCTTCATTTTGTCCATATACAAGATGTCAGAGGTTTTGGATCCATTTTGGGAGTGGGGCACACCTGTTCACTAACTCAATCAACAAGTTCTCACTTGCAATCCATGTGGGAAGAAACAGGTGGGATATGTAGGTTGAAATACCACCATGCACAAATAGCAGGGATGATGTGGATCCTTTCAACCAAACAACCCCATAACTCATTGCTAAGGACACATAAGCGATTGAGGGAACTGGGCTAAGGAAACAATACAACAGGGCCATGAGGATACAAATCGCTTCAAGATATAGGTCTGCAACAGGAGTGGGGGCTAGCGAGACAAGTCTAGATACTAATACCCACTCCACACAGTGGTCCACATCGCCTTTCATTGTATCTTCAAGATGGAAACCTGGTAGAAAACTTTCTATAATATACATGGTAAAAGTGAAGGAAAAATAAGACGCAAACAAACTTATTGGTTGATGCTTGTTATGTAGTGTTATTCCATTTAACTTTGAAAAGAACCCATTTTATGTGTCCATGTTTGAGGCTGCTGCTATAGTTGGACCATGGTTTAATCCCCCTAGTTATGAGGATTTGAGAGGGCCCATCCTTTAGTATGAAAAGGTTTATTGCACTCATAGATTGGAGGAGCTTCAAAAGTCATGGGAATTAACAAGATGCGGTGTGATGTCAAATGGTTGGACCGATATGAGGGGTAGGACACTTCTCAACTTCTTGGTTCATTTCCTTAGGGGGGATAAGTTCATAAGATCTGTGGATGCATCCACACATACCAAAGATGCGGCTTTACTATGTGTCTTGTTGGATGACTTCATCCAAGAGATTGGGCCACACAATGTTTTCCAAGTGATAACAGACAATGCTACGAACTATGTGGTTGATGGTAGGATGCTCATGTCCACATATCCTACATTATTCTGGACTCCTTGTGTCTCCCATTTCCTTGATTTGATCTTATAGTATTTAGGAAATATTGATTGGATCAAGGATATTATTGATTCAACGCAGAGCATCACAAAATTCATATACAACCATGCAAAAGTGCTTAGCTTGATGATAAGGTTCACATGTGACAAAGAGTTGGTGCGTCCTTCCATCACATGCTTTTCCACTAGCTTTATTTCTCTTCATCCTCTCTTGAATTCTCTGTGGGACATGCAGGCGATGTTATTTTTACCATAGCGGTGTGCTTTATCATTTAGCACAAGACCAAAGATGAAATCGACATTCAGGCTAGTTGCATGTGATGAGAGGTTTTTGGGTGCGGTGAAGGAGGTGTGCACCATCACTAAACCTTTGGTAAGGTTCTTGTAAACAGGAATATTTCACCTTCTGCGAACAGAAGTTGTTCCTCTGGTTTGAATGCTTCAGATCTAGAACAAATGAATGACAAAGGATGAAGACCCTCCTTGGATGTCGTAGATACTTGGAATGCCTACTTCGACAGTAAACCTATGTACCTGCAATCATATTAAACATGCAAACACATCAAATCTACCAGAACATAATCTATTCATCCATTTCAGTGACTAAGGAATCCAACAACATTTACATGTGAAATCAACAACAACAATAATGTGGGATGGAAATCAGCTTTGCATTAAAATGAATGGAGAAGTTTACAACCAATTAAGCCTTAGTGTCGACATGCATCTCCATGAAAACAACACTTCATCCCCATAAGCTCCAACTTTTCTCTCTATGCTCTCCAATGGCTTGGGCCAAGTGGTCAATCCAACATCATAACAATACCTCTATGGTTCCCCCCTCAACCATGGACATGAGCTTGTATTTATAAGGCTCAATGGATAGGAATGGTTGAGAGATTTGTGGATGAGGTGGCCTCTGATCTCAATGATAGGGATAAGAGAGGACATGAGGCTCATGATCTAGAAGCCTCGAGAAACCTCTCTTTTTTCCCATTTTACCCAGGGTACCACCTTTTTCCTCTTATGATAGAGCAGTTCAGGTTAAAAACGCTTATGGACCAAAGGCTATAAGCGGTGGAACCACTTATGGTAAACAAGATAGAGGTGGTGCGAGGAAGGTACCGCTCATGGATAATGAGGAAAGCGCAGTGCTAAGTATTTTCATGAAATATTGATAATCAACATGGGTTTCCACTCCAAGTGTTGGGATCAAGGGAAAGTATGTAAGTCAAAGGTCTTATCACATGTTGGTGACAGGATTTTGGTATAACAGGATGCCCCCCAAAGAATGAGTCTTAGAGGAATACGATAAATGAGAACTTTGAGAGAACAAGTCATCGCTATGGGGTGAAAATGTTGGCTCGATCGGAGCATGTCGTCAAGTAGGAAGCTGTAGTACATCAATATTTTTGACTCATAGACACAAGTAACCAACTCATGGCTACAGACCAATACAAGGAAGATCCATGGGAGGAATAAACAAGCATGGCTACTAGAATACAGTGTAGATCCATGTGATAGAGGACTCAAACTTGGACATAGATACCAGACATACAACATAGATCTATGTCATACAGACGCAAATTTGAGCATAGCCATGACCATACAAATGTGGATCCATGCTAGATATACAAAACTCCATCGCAACCTAGGGAAAAGAAATGAGCGCTTTAAACAAATACCCAAGGTCTTCATCTCATTTTCCACAAAGTACGATTCTATCCATGTGAATACAATGATCTGAAGTCGAACATGGTAGAAACCACTTGATTATCGGCTAATGATGTGAACCGTTAACAAGTGCGAGGGAGATCACCATTGATGTCAATGATTCCCAAGGTACCCTAGTACAATCTACTGAGTGTGAATAGATGTCCTGATGTCGAACACCCAGTCGATTCTATCGATCAAAGGTCAATGATGCGAACCTATGTCAAGAGCGAGAGAATCTGTCATTAAGGCATACAGATCTCAAGGTACTAAGTATTGTTTCTAAGAATATTTCTTGGATGATGAGCTGATGTCGACGGGAATAGTCTCATCGAAGGAGGGCCATGATGAGTCCCACATCGACGACACGAAACTTGAAACACAGTTTTGGAATGATGTGAATGTAGTAACGATAAGATTGACTCAAAAGTACTGACACAAAGATTGTGTTGATTGCAGAGGTAAGACTTCTTCAAATTCCTTTTGAACATCTGGAGGCATGACAAAAGACTTAGCAACATGATTGGACAGGACAAACACACAATATGACAGTGGACAATGCATTCTTTTGAAAGACTCAAAGGAGTAGCATGACTCATGAAAGTGGATCTTCATGGAGATCAGCTGAATACCCAATTGACTGACATGATATGCAGACAAGTGCCATGTTCAAAGGTAACGACAAAATACTGCCATTTATTTGCAAAATGATTCCCTTCCCATTTTCCCCATCATGATCAATGAGTGCCTCTTTTTGGTTTTATGAGTTCAAAGAGGGCAACAAACACTCGATATATCTTGTCAAAAGACAAGTCCAAACTCATATGTTTTACAAACCTGAGAGAGGAGGGGTTCATTCCCAAAACAGGTCTCTCAATGTTTAATTTAATGAGTCCAATGAAAGAAAACTTGGTATCGTTCATGTTTAGAGAGTCTGAACGATTATGGAAGAAGACTCCAAAGGGGTCCTTTTTCATATGATTTAGTCTCCAAGGCCCGAAAAAGTGTAAAATCATACCTTAGAGAACTCTTCCAGTCATGATTGGCTAGAGTGTTCCTTTTTCGTAAATAGTCTATCCAAACTGAAAAAGAGATAACCTACCGTCAGAGAGATGACTCTTCAAATACTTTAATTAGCATGAAGAAGACAAGATTGCTCGACAATCTTTTCGTATTTAAGGAGCCCGAAAAGAGTTTAAAGAAGAACCCATTAACCTTTTTCATGTTTGAATCCATAGCACAAAAAAGTAATAAACTAAGCTCAAACCACTTTTCATGTTTTAACTAGAGCACAAAAAATGAAAAGTAAGCTCAACACCATCTTACTATTTTAGACAAGCTCGAAGATCAGTAGAAAGAATGCTTGAACATTGGTTTCATTTTTATGCAAGATTGAAACCAATGGGTAAACTATGCTTGAAAAATCCCATTAACATGATATACGGAGGTTGGAATCTTGCCCCCAACATGATTTCTAGTGAATCCTACCCCTAATGTGGTTGCTAGGGGCTCGACATGGCCCCCAAGCTTCATTTCATCTAACGATTCTTCTTCCATACCCAACCTAAAAACCTGGTTACTAATGTGAAAATGTTCACCAAGGGGGTAGGAAGAATGAGAATCGGGCAGGTGAAAAGAAGGTTCAAGTTCTAACACTAAAGTGAAGACTCGAATCAAGGGAATGGGATCTGTTTCATTTTTGCACAAGCTTGAAACAGAAGGTAACTATGCTTGGAACAATGGTTTCTTTTTTATGCAAGCTTGAAACCAAAAGGTAAACTATGCTTGAGAAAACCTACTTCATTTTTTAACGAGCTTGAAATATAAAATGAACTATGCTCAAGAATGATTTCATTTTTATGCAAGCTTGAAACCAAAAGGTAAACTATGCTTGAGGAGATATATTTCATTTTTTAACGAGCTTGACATAGAATGGGAACTTTGCTCATAGGCATCTGTTCATTTTTTAACGAGCTTGGCACAGAATGGGGACGATGCTCACGACATGGTTTCATTTTTATGCAAGGTTGAAACCAAAAGGTAAACTATGATTGAGGAGATCTATTTCATTTTTTAACGAGCTTGACATAGAATGGGAACTTTTCTCATGACATGATTTCATTTTTATGGAAGCTTGAAACCAAAAGGGTAAACTATGCTTAAGGAGTGGTTTTATTTTTTAATGAGCTTGAAACCAAAAGTAAACTATTCTCTAAAACCTGCTCTTACCCAACATGATATCCAGAGGTTGGTAGGTTGCCCCCATTACCTAAAAAGCTAGCGTCTTAGCTCCATTATGATGTCCATATACTAGAGTCGTTCCCCCCAATTTACTTATGATGGGAAGAAGCTAACTAGAAGAAGGGGAAGGAACCACAAGAACATGCGGCACATTCATGGCAGTCTGATTACTAGGGATAATGTGATGGTCAGGTGTAACAAAAGAAAGCTGATCAATGGTCACAATCTTCCCATCATGGGGAAAATGCATAACTCTAAAGAGTGTGGACCTTACGACTTTCATGGCGTAAGGAGAATATTGAAATCTAAAGGACCTTGGACCACCATAACATCAACACAGATAGTTTTCCCTCCTAATGTAATAGGAAAATAAGGAAGGATCCCTAAAGGTGAGGTAGGCCTACAATTAAAAGCCATCATTTGATCGGTGCCTGGCACAAGCTGAGGAGAACCTAAAGCTTTCCAAGTAGTTGAGGAAAGAATACTAACAGAATCCCCTTCGTCAACAATAATGCGAATTATCCGCCTTGCAGTAACATTCACAACTATCTGGAAAGGAACACTCAAATGAAGACGAGACTCTGTTAGGTTACTCCAGTCAAAGGAAATAACCTCACTACTCAGAGAGGGTTCTGTCGAAAAAGAAAAAATTTCCTCTTGTTGAGAACAATCAGAATGAAGCATAAAAACTTTAGCAGGTTTCAGTTCATTCTCTACATGAAGAGAAGAACAAGACGAATATTTGGTCAAAGAGACTACTTCAATATTAACACTCTTTGATGCAAGAGCGAGAACGGGTGGAGATGATGTCAACTCGACCACTTCACTCTCCGAAGGAAGAGTGGGATCAATTATAGATGAAACTGAATTGATCACTTGATCAACCAGCGAGGAATTGAGGGATAGATTACTATCACTTGTTGGAATCACCTATTGATGATTAGTAATATTTTCCAACCAACGCGAAGCTTCATCCATGCTTGGACAAAGAAAAGTATGATGCATATCCTTGCATATCAGACAAGGATACAAGACTTTACCCTTACGACCTTTTACCAATGGGTCACCGGTTGAGAGAGTGTCATTAACATGATGATCATATTTTGATGACACAAATGGTTTGGATATTTTATACCATTCTTCTTGTACACAGGAGAGATCGGGACACTACTTAAGAAGGTGGTCCCCCTTGCAAAGCTTACAAGGGAACTTGGGTTTTTCGAGTGTTCTCTTAGAGCGAGCACCATCAAGAGCAGATGGTTGTTTCTTTTTCTCTTTCTTATCCTTCTTATTCTTACTCTTCCCTTTCTTCTTCTTATTATCCACATGACTACTAACCATAGAGCTTTGGTCAAGAGAAGAAGAAGAAAGGGGTGAAACAACAACCGACGAAGAAGGAGAGGGATTAGGTTCAGGTCGATCCTCTCCCTGATGAGAGGTGACATTTGAGACATTAGGTGTAACAAGAATTATCGAATTAAATAGCCAAACTGGTAATCCTATAGTTAATCCAGGAAGATTTAGAGTGGCAATAAAGGGAGGACCAATACCTTCACTTGGAGGGAATACAAAAGGTACACTGTGGAAAGGGACCTCTTGAGTGGTAGTCCCAGATGAGGATGCCATCTCTAAACTCTCTAATAACCCCCTAACTACCACGCACAAGCAAGTACTACTCAAACTAAAAGCAATAAGCAAACATGTGAAAGTAGTGGATAATAGTCAGGAACCTCATAGGACAGGCCAAAAGGATAACTCAGATGGTTCGAGGATTCCTAAAAGGGTCTCCCGATATACGCAAGGTACGTGGGAGCTCGAAATTGGTAGTAGTGTTGTCTAATGCATAACTGTACACAAGGGGCCTTCCAATATACAATAGAGTATGTGAAGTACCTTTCTAAATACCTCAAGCATACGTGAAAGGCCATTTGATATATGTGGAAGAACCGCACAAGTCCCGTGATGTAATGCGGACGAGTAACGACATCTCCTACGTTTAACGATGCCCGAACACGTCTCTAACTTATCACTCAAATTGCTAAAAGTTTTAACCTAGTACTACCGTTAATTTTATCTTGTGTGTTTAGGTGGAACCATGGAGTGAAAACTTGAAATTAAAGAAGATGCACACTGATCTATATGATAATGCAAGTTTTCCTCTTCAATGAAAGTCTACCCAATAGAGGGAGAGAGATTTACTTTTCTTCCCAAAAATGCACACCCAAATGCAAATGCAATTCTATCTTTTCAAATGAAAAGGGAAATATCAATGCACCCCAAACAATCTTCAAAGCAAATAAAAAAGAGATCTAGAGAACATCAAACATAAATAAACCAAAATTGTTTCCTATCTTTTCATGCTTTAAAAAGATGCATAAAAACTTAATGGAAAGATGATTTCACTAATGTTTCCAAACAAAACTAAGTCTAATGCACGCAAAGCTGAAAACATATATTTCTTCTTAATGAAAGTAAGATCTAGAATTTCCAACAATCATGCACAAAACAAGAAGAAAATCGATTAACATGCTTGTGAATAAAGGAAAGGAGAGAGAAAACTAAAACTTCTCTTTGAAACAGACAAGGAAACAAAGAACCAATCTTTCCTACCAAGCACTGAAAAAACTAGCATGCAAAAGGAAACAAGAATCACCCAAGCAAAGAAAGACTCAAAACAACATGGATCACTCACGCATTCCAAGTCCAAAACAAACCAAAGCCTACACATGAAAATGAAATGTATATTTCCTATTCTAATGAATAATATCTACAGAAAAGAGAAAGATGTTTCAAGCAAATAAAATAATGCAAACTCCAATGCAAGAAACATAAACTCTCTTTGAATGCAGAAAGAATACAACAATCAAAGCGACTACAGAAAATACACTTCATTTTCATCAAAAAATAAGCCAAAAACACACAAAAAATCAAAATACAAAGTCTGGAACAGGGCCTACCTAGCACTGCACAGATGAAGCTACTGACAGGTGGTTTTGAGGCAAAACCACTCCTTGCTCACTGGATTCAGGTGGTGGCACCACTTATGGCTAACTTGACTCAGGAGGTGGCACTGCTCCTTGCCAATAGAACATGTGCGGTTCCCTCTATAAATCCAAAACATAAAGGAGAACGACAGATCAATTCAGAAAAAGACCAAATCAAGGTAAAAACTGATAGATTGAGAATAAAAGAGAGCATAAAAGGTCAAAATAATTTAGATCTAGGTAGATATGGAATTTTCAAACCAAAATCCACTGAGTTAGATAGCAGATCTGACTGAAGAGAGTTGGAGAAGGAGCCTGGATTCAGACAAGAGTTGAAGAACTAAGGAAGATCAAATCAGCTGATACGTATATTCATTCCCCAGCAGAGTTTCCAGATTTGTAAACAAGAATATTTCACCTTCTGCGGATAGAAGTTGTTCCTCTGGTCTGAATGGTTCAAATCCAGAACAAATGAACGACAAAGAATGAAGACCCTCCCTGGATGTCGTAGATACCTGGAATGCCTACTTCGACAATAAACCTATGTACCTGCAATTAGATTAAACACACAAACACATCAAAGCTACCATAACATAATCTATTCATCCATGTCAGTGACTAAGGAATCCAACAACATTTACATGTGAAATAAACAACAACAGTAATGTGGGACAGAAATCAGCTTTGCATTAAAACGAATGGAGAAGTTTACAACTGATTAAGCCTTAGTGTTGACATGCATCTCCATGAAACCAACACTTCATCCCCATAAGCTCCAAATTTTCTCTCTATGCTCTCCAATGGCTTGGGCCAAGTGGTCAATCCAACAACATAACAATACGTCTATGGTTCCCCCCTCAACCATGGACATGAGCTTGTATTTATAAGGCTCAATGGATAGGAATGGTTGAGATATTTGTGGATGAGGTGGCCTCTAATATCCTATGATGGGGGATATCAAGCTCAACTGACCCACAATGATAGGGGCTAAAGAGGAAATGAGGTTCATGATCTAGAAGCCTCGAGAAACCTCTCTTTTTTCCCATTTTACCCAGGGTACCACCTTTTGCCTCTTATGACAAAGCGGTTCAGGTTAAAAATGATTATGGACCAAAGGCCATAAGCGGTGGCAGCACTTATGGTAAACAAGATAGAGGCAGTTTGAGGAAGGTACCACTCATGGATAACTAGGAAAGCGCGGTGCTGAGTATTTTCATGAAAGATTGACAATCAACATGGGTTTCCACTCCAAGTGCTGGGATCAAGGGAAAGTATATAAGTCAAAAGTCTTATCACATGGTGGTGACAGGATTTTGGTATAACAGTTCTCCACTTGGTTGATGGAGAGAAGCACACAATGGATACCTATATGATTCCATGGATAGGGCCGAAGAATCCATTCGTTCTTATTATGAGGAAAAGGGAGATTAGGGGTAGGAGAGACAAAAAATGATATGGGTGGTGATTTATGCATGATGGTACCACACACTCCATCACCCCATTCATGTTGCAGGGTTATACCGCAACTGTATGTTTGCTTACTCCTATGGATTTAGATTTGATGGAGAGGTTATGTATGGATTGTATGAGTGTGTCCAAAGGACGATATCTTGTGAAACTGAGCATACAAAAATTTCCCAAGAGTTGGAAATGTATAAGAGAGCCACATGATTATTTGGGTTTGATATAGAAATAAATGACAGGATCAATTTGATGCCAAGTAAGGTTCACCTAGTTTCAACTTTCAACTTTCAAGTTTAAAATTTCATTTTCTCTTTCTAATTCTTTATTTTAAATTTGATTGTCGTTTCTCATGTTTATTTAATTCATAATTTCATTGTAGATACCTAGTGGGAGAACTATGGTGTTTGTGTACCTATTTTACATAGGGTTTTCGTTCAAGTGCTCAGCTAGACATGTAGCTCTTCCAGTTGTGAATGCAACAGGAGTGTATTGGAAAAAGTACACTCTCAAAAGCACAACAGGTTAGACAATTTCAAATTCATTATATAATATAAATTATTAAATTATAATTTATAAATTTATGCCACTGTACCTTCTAATTTATGTATTATAAATTTATAATTAATAAATTACGAATTTAATATTTAATATTTATGATCCTCCTACATGTTGGATACTCAATGCCTTAATGATTTAGTCTACGTCCACTACAATCGTAGGTTGTGGGTAAAGCAATATGATATAGAATTTCATTGGATGATATTGACACCACTTTTGCACGGAGGGAAGAGTGTGAGGAGCCTATTATGGAGGTATCCATTGATTGGTTAGAGGATGATCATGAACCCAGTAGTGATAATGGTGATGATATTCATATAGAGGCTTTGGATGAGCATGTCTAGTTCCATAGGAGTTTCACACCGAGTTTGGGAGTGTTCCATAGTCAAAGTTAGAGAGAGATAGACCCAATGGTAGCACTAGTACTGGTAGAGGAGAAGGACTACCTCCTTGACCTTTTCATTCTTCAAGACATCAGTTTCGACCACCTTCTCTAATTTCTAGAGGACATCAATTTCGGCCACCTTCTCCAATTTCTAGAGGACATCATTTTATAGGGTCTTCTTCTAGAGGACGTCAGAGTCTAGTCCAAGGCCTTCAAGCCTCAGGGGAACCTACTTCTAGTTCTAGAGGAAAGGTCATTTCCAAAACGATTACAATTTCCCGTAAAAGGTGTAGAGCGAATCGATAGTTTATTTAGTTTATTTCATTGTAGATGACTCTTGAGTCATGATGATGATCATGAGATACAATTGTTATATTTTTTATGACTCAGTATTCATGACAAAATGTTGGGTGGCTAGATCTCCGGGAAAGCAAAACCCTAGTTTGGCAGTGAACCAAAAAAACTGCAGTGAAACAAAACCAAAAAATATGTAGTGCTGCAACCTTGAAAGTAGGAATTGAAGAATGAAAATTAGGGATCTCCAAAAAAAATTTGGATCAACCAACTCTCCTCCTCTAAGCGCATCTAGTGGTAAGGTCAATCTCCTGTTTTGATAAATTTCAATTTTGAGTGACTTAATGGACAAGATGGCCCCAAGAACTAAGGTTGAGGACAAATTGGAAGGCCTAGAAAACTTCTTGTCTTGGAAGTATAGGATTGGCCTCATTCTAAAAGAGAATGGTCTTGATAAGTACATCAAGAATGAAGTTGCAGAAGCTGAAGCTAAGGAGAAGCATGAACAATACCTAATCAAGGCAATAAGGACCATTGTTGATACCATTAAGGATCACTTGATCCCTCAAGTATCATCTAAGAAGAAACCTAAGCAAATGTATGATGCACTTTCTAAAATGTATGAAGGAAAGAACATCAACAAAAATATGAATCCAAGAACTCAATTGAAGGGAACCAAGATGAGCAAAGGAGAATCTATTCAAGATTACTTCATAAGGATCTCCGAGATCAAAGAGAAGCTAAGTGCTATTGAAGATATCCTTGATAAGGATGAATTGGTTATGACTAATCTCAATGGCCTCACTAGACCTTGGGACTCATTCATCCAAACTCTATGTGCAAGAAAAGAAAGTATGAAGTTTGACATAGTATGGGAATATTGTAGACAAGAAAAAGCTAGAGTAGCCAATAGAGAAGCTCTTCTCAGAGAATATGATCAGGCTCATCTAGATACCCATGCTAAATAAAAAAATAAATCAAACTTGAAGAGGAGTAATCATAATCCTTCAAAGAAGAAATTCCAGAAAAAGAAGAAGAAGGATTACTCAAAGTATCAATGCTACAACTAACATAAGATAGGACATCTCACTAGAGAAAGTCCATCATCAAAGAATAATAACAACAAAAGGCATCATGCTCATCTAGCTAAAGATGAGAATGAAGAAATATCTCGAAAGAGAACTAGAGGTGAATATGTAGAAGAATATGTGTTATTCTATGCACTCTCTGGGTCTGTAACACCTAGAGATCAAGATACATGGCTTATTGATAGTGGTTCCTCTAAGCACATGACAGGAAAGAAGACAACTCTGTCAAATCTTGAAGAGAAGAACTCTCTCCAGAAGGTATCATTGGGATATGACTATCAATATCCCATCAAAGGTATTGGAGAATCAAGCTACAATATTGACTCTGGGACCTCCATGAAGATGAAGGAAGTACTTTATGTATCAAGTTTGAAAAATAACCTACTCTCCATCTCATATATAGATAAGAAAGGGTATAGAGTTTCTTTTATAGATGGACAAGTACTTATGTGGTCCAAAGGAAATACACTTGAAGATGTTGTAGTCATTGGACAAGAAGGAGGAGAACTGTATAAGCTCAAAGGAAATCCAGAGACAACCCTTCTCCATGAGACTACCAGCTCAAGTGAACTATGGCATAGGAGACTTACTCACATCAACTACAAAGAATTTCCCTATGTGAGCAAGGTGGTAACAGGGTTACCGGTTCTGAATATTTAACATGAGGGAACCTGCAAGGGATATGCACAAGGAAAGAACATCAAGAATCCCTTTTCAAAAAGTGACACAAATACTAAAGGTACGTTGGTACTAATCCATTCTAATGTATGTGGTCCTATGCCCTTCATATCCTTAAGTGGATATGAATACTATGTCACATTTATCGATGATTATTCAAGAAATACTTGGATACACTTCTTGAAGAATAAGAGTGAAGTGTTCGAGAAATTCAAGGAATTTAATTCCTTTATAGAGAACCAGACATAAAAGAGAATCAAGACATAGCTCGTGGGTTCTTGGTCTACATGATCACACATCAAAGCTACATAACTGGAATATGGATTTGATATTTTGCTGGTTCTTATGGAGCCTTCTAGTGCTCCATATATTTCTTGTAGATCCATTTCAAAGATACCACACTCTTGTTTTATGGTTTGCAAACAATATCCCAAACATCATTCTCCATGATTGACTGGTACTCTTTCGTCATTGCAAAGAAGAAAGATGGGTTGAAGCAATGACGAAAGAATACCAATCAATCATGAAGAATGATGTTTGGGATATTGTTTGCAAACCAGAAAACAAGAGTGTGGTATCTTTGAAATGGATCTACAAGATAAAACATGTTGCGGATGGAAGTATTGAGAAGTACAAAGCAAGATTTGCGGCTATATGATTCTCTCAAAAAAAGAGGATTGATTATGAAGACACATTTTCCCCAGTATCAACGTAACTTCCATTATAACTATCATGGCACTTGCTTCCATGGTGAAATGGAACTTACACCAAATGGATGTAAAGACAACCTTCCTTAATGGTGTGATTGAGGAAGAGGTTTACATCGAACAACCACAAGGATTTGAAGTCGAAGACAAAGAAACTCATGTATGCAAGTTGAAAAAGGATCTATATGGTCTGAAGCAAGCTCCTAGAGCTTGGTATGGCATAATAGATAGCTTCTTCACAAGCATGGGCTTCACCAAGAGTAAAGATGATCATAATATTTATATGAAGATTATGGATGATGAACCAGTCATAATATTGTTGTATGTGGACGATATATTTCTGATTGGAAATGAGAAAGAGATCAAGTATTGCAAAAAGAAGCTAGATGAAGAATTTGAGATGAAAGATATTGGATTGATGCATTATTCCCTAGGGCTGGAAGTGTGGCAGATCCTAGAAGGAATATTTCTAAATCAGGGAAATTATGCAGTAGAAATCTTGAAAATATTTGATATGTTGGATTGTAAAGTCATGGCTACACCCATGGACACCAACTTAAAGCTTTTGTCTGATGAGACATCTGGGCTAGTGGACATGACTCGCTATAGACAGATTATTGGGTCATTAATGTATCTAATGAACACAAAGCTAGATATATGCTTTGTTGTGAACACCTTGAGTCAATATCTAGTTAAACCTAGATGGGTTCACTTGATATCTGCAAAGCATGTGATGAGGCACCTAAAAGGTACGATTGATTTGGGATTGTACTATGGGAGAGATCATGAATACAATTTGTTTGGGTATACGGATTTACATTGGGCAGGAAGTGTCATATATAGAAGAGCACCTCGGGTGGATGTTATTGTCTAGGATCCATCATGATCTCATGGTTTAGTAAGAAACAGTCCAGTGTTGCTCTCAGTATAGTTGAAGAAGAGTACATCATAGCTTGCTCCACTTGTTGTGAAGCGATATAGATTCGGAAATTGATGTCAAGAATATTTGACATGGAGGTGGACACCACACTAATTTTTTGTGACAACTAGAGTTGTATAAAGATGACAGAAAATCTGGTGTTCCATAAAAAATCGAAGCATATAGAAATCTGATATTTCTATTTAAGGGATATGGTACAAAAGGGATCCATCAAGCTCCAGTATGTGGGTACCGATGATCAAGTTGCTGATATACTAACCAAGCCTTTGTCTCAAACAAAGTTTGAATATTTCTGTGACAATATTGGTGTAGTTCGAAAGGACTTTCCTCACAAGGAGGAAGAGTGATGGGACTACAAATGTTGGATCCTCTTCGAAAAGGAAGAATTAGGTAGAAGATATGAACCCTCAGAAAAAGACGGAGCAGGTTGATAATATGAAACTTCCTAGGAAAGGGGAGTAATGATGAGACTAATATCGATGATGGATGACAGTGATGATGGTCTGACATTTATTTGTGGATGATAGTATCCTCTCTTGAGGATAGAAGGTATAACACTCTATGCGTGAGAGTGGTCCTTACTAGTTAAAGTATGACCCTACAAGATGTTACTCTATGGAGAATAATCACATTCAGTTTTGAATACCATAGATTAAACACTCACTCAGGAGTGGTCCTAACCTCAGTGGTATGGATGCTCTACGATGAGTCCTCATCGACAACATGACTGGCATTTTGTATGCATATGATACTCTTGTATGAAGAGTAATCCTACATTCATATGTAGATGCCATAGAATAACACTCACTTGGGAGTGTTCCTAACCTATGTGGTATGGATGCTCTATGATGAGTCGTCACGGAGATCGTAGTATAACACTCGCTTGGGAGTGGTCCTAACCTGTGTGGTATGGATTTTCTATGTTGGGTTGGCATTTTGAATGTGTTCGATATCTGCTATGCAGACAATACTCTTATATGGTAGAGTATACCTACATGTGAGTGCATATACCACAGTATAACACTCACTTGTGAGTGGTCCTAACCTGTGTGGTATGGATGGTCTACGATGAGTCCTCACGGAGGATAGGGTCGGCACTGGGTGCGGTCGAGATCTACATTTAGTTGTAGATGATTCAACTGATCGATTTCATGGATCATGCTAATGGAGGATTGCATCGTCCTTGGAATTATGTCCTAAAGTGATCGGGATTGATCATCTTGCAAATAGATCATGTGTACTACAGGTAGCGTGGTGGCAAAGGATCAAGTAGATCAAAGTACAACAACAAAGGGTTAAGTAGATCAAAGTGTGCCTGAAAAGAATAAAGAAGGATCAAAGTACAACTGCAAAGGATAGAAAGGATTGAAGTGATATTGCAAAATGATTGAAAGGATCGAAGTGTTGCTACAACGGATCAAGAAGATCGAAAGGCTACTACAGAAGATTGAAGTGCTACTGCAAAGGATCGAGAAGATCAAAGTGCTACTGCAAAGGATCAAGTAGATTGAAGTGTTGTTGCAAAGGATCGAGAAGATCAAAGTGTTGTTGCAAAGGATCAAAATACTACAAAGGATCTAAAATATTGAAGTGTTTCTACAAAGAATCAAAAGATCGAAGCATTGTTGTAAAGAAAGGATCAAGTGATCATGTGATGCAGAAGATGAAGAATAACTGTTCCAATTAATGATTGTGGAAAACTTCCTATGATGTATCTATGTATTACCTCGATGTATTGTTGTAATTGTATCTTTGTTCTCCTATAGTCTGTGATGATTTTTTCAGTAGAATAACATTCTCGTTAAGGGGGGGTGTTGAAATATTGTAATTTCAAAGGATATTCTAAATGTATTTTACTGATGTAACCCAAGGGAGATGTTATTATTCCTCTGATGGGGTGTTACTATTGTTGATGTAATTGTAACTTTGAAATGTATTCACTTGTATTTCTTATCTATTGTAACCCGATGTTCATTCCGGGATGTATTGTAATGTATTTGAGTCATGTCATACCCCGATGTTTATTCCGGGAATTTTTTGTAATGAGAAATTCATGTCAAGTCATTATGGGTAACCCTCCTATTGGTCAAGGGTTAAAGTCCCCACAGTTGTGGGGCCCTTGGGTTATTAGACTATCCTAGTGAATTCGACCCTAGGTGATTCATTGTAAGTCAGGGCAATAGTACCCACCATTGTGTTACCCTCCTATTGGTCAGAGGAGGTAAAGTCCCCACAAGTGGCGGGGCACTAGGGTTATTAGACACTCCTAGAGATGTCGGCTCTAGTAAGTAATTGTTAAGTAAGGCCGACATGTTGGAGTGTACTTCAAGTGAACGAAAGAATATAAATAGAGAGTGAGCCTCTCTATTTATCTCACTTGCAACACTCACACTCACTCATTGGGGGTGCATGAGTGAGAGGAGAAGCTCTCTCAGTGTGAGAGAGAGAGACTGTTGCTGTGTGGAGATCATCTTACTATTTTGGGGCTTTTACTGTTTTGGTGTTGATTCTATCTCTGAGGAATTTGTGGGGTTTTCTCCTTTATGGTTTCCCCAAGGAAAACTCTTTGTGTCTCTTATCTCTTGTGATGTGCTTATGTTTATTGCTGTACTTGTTATTCTCTCAGTGAAAAGATCCTAAGATCATAATGCTAGCTTATATGATGAAAAACTAACATGGTATCAGAGCTAACCTGAGAAGAAGACATTGTGCAGCTGCAGAAGCTATGGATTCTTACTTTTTGTGTCTCTCTCCACAATCTATATGAAAAAGTATGCTAGGATGACTCTCCATTGAAGGGCGCATCTTTCTATTGAAGCGGAATTTGATTCTGAGCATTTTCAATTTTCGATGCGGAAATTAGGGATTTCTACATAAGAGGAATTTTTGAGTGAGACCAGCATAGGATTTTTCTCCTCATCAAAACCGAAGTTTAGAGACCTGGATCAAGAAATTTGGTTGGGTGAAACTCTGGGAAAGTCAAACCCTAGTTTGACCCCGAGCTAGGAAAAACCCTAAATACTAAAACTGCTAAGTTTTGGTACATTCACTATATTCTGATATTAGCAAAGTCTCAGAAGCTGAAAATTGCAAGGGCCGAAGATGAAATCCTGAAGAACACTGTGTTAAAAATTTAGCCTCAGATACGCTTTATTCCAGGAGATATGATCTCTCCAAGTTATGGTTCCAGCCTCTTCCAGAATTCATCCCTAAACAGGACACCTGGGGCGAATTGCAATCTATTGGGATACAGAGGTCCAAATGGAATTCCTAAATATGTTTTAGAAAGGGAATGGAATTTAATTTCATTGATCCAAATATAAGACTTAGAATATGAACCAGTGACACGTGGCATGCTGTACAACTTCGCTGTTCTGAACAGTCCTGTAACAGGTCACCTTGGGAAAAGGATCATAAATCCAAAATGGTGAAACCAATTCTGATGAAACATATGGTGTTAGATCAGGGACATGTGAGGTTATCTTAGTGAGAAATTTTAGACATAGAGGATCCATAATTTCGGAGATATCACAGAAACAGTAATAGGCATTTCTATAGAAGAAATTGGAAAATTAGGGCTTCCTGTTCCGGGAGCTTACCTACACTGTTTTTAGAAAAGGAGTACATTGGAAAGCTCCATTTGAAGAGATATCTGTCTATCCAATATATATGAAAGATTCCAAGTTTTTAAAATTAGGGTTTTATGAAAAACCATAGATCAGCCAGTTCCAGAACCAGGACGGACACCTCTAATTGGTAAGATCTAATCTTTTGCTATTGTCATTTGAGGTTCTCATTTCAAAGTGATATATCACATCAGCTTGATGATAAGTTTGGTGAAGTTGACAACTTCCAAGCATAGAAGTATTTGATCTCTTTGAAGAAAATGGATTGGACACCTACATGAGTAGAAAGGTTCCAATTCCAGAGGGAGATGAGGCTCAAAGCCTTACACAAGAAGAACTTGGTCAAGGTCAAGAAAATCATTGTTGATTCAGTCATAGATCAACTTGTACTACAAGTGTCTTCCCTAAAGACACCGATGAGGTTTTATTCCTTGACCCAGCTATTTAACGGAAGAACAAAAATCAGAATATGACCTTAAGAAACCAGTTGAAGGATGTAAAGATCCAGAATGCAGAGACCACGCAGTCATAAGAGTCTCTCAAATCAAGAACAACTTGAAGCGGTAAAAGAAGAAGTGAAGAATGCATAAGTGGTGATGGCCACCTTGAATGGACTCCCAGGATCATGTGATTCATTCATGCGAGGAATGTGTGCTAGAAGGAAGTGATTACTTTCAGCAGACTCCGAGAAGAAGAAGAAGCTCGATTCATAAGAAGAGAAGGGAAGATGGAAGAAACTGAAGATCAAGCTCTCACCATCCAAAGAAGATCCCTCAAACAATGAGGAATACAAAGGACTCAACTCTTGAAGCACCTCTTATCCTCCTTAGCATTTGGATAAGAAATGATGCTATTATGAATGAAGAAGACAATGAAGTTGAAGACTCAAGAAGGAGTCTACCCACAAAACAAATAAAGATAAGTAATCAATTGTCATTTCATGATATTATTTGTTATGCCTTTTCCTATATTCAGTTGATGTATTATGCATGATAGGATGTTTGCATTAATGACAGTATACTACTAATATGCATGTGATGGGTAAGTAGCTCATGGTGCTATACAACTCTCCATTGCTACTTATCTAGAATGAAACCTCTTTGCTAACATATTGGATTAGTGCACAATCGCAATGTTGTCCTGGTAGAGATGGAAGGCATCTAGAAAGTTTCAGTGAGATATGGATGAATGTTGTATTGGCTAAAGTAGTTGCATGATCATATATTTATGCATAAGTATTTGCCAATATGAATATTCCTTATGAAATGTTCTAACCATACAAATGCATTTGACTTGTAGGAAAGATCGCATACATAAGCGCCTACAAGCAAAGAAGAATGAAGACTTGTTCCGAAAAACTAGTGACGACATTTCAAAATGAAGAATAATATGATGAGTGCAGTGACATCATTGATGCAGAACCTTCTAGCCACCAAGAAGAAAGGGAAGACCAGTTCAAGAAGAATGATTTCAGGGCACAATATCGAGACATGAAGAGAAGTTCATAGTTCCATCATGCAATAGATGGAAACATCGTGGGATACAAAGCAAGATTTGTAGCATGAGGCTTCTCACGAAAAGAAGGCATAGACTACGAAGAAACATTTACAACCACTAGAAGTGAAGTCACATGACATGCATAATCATGTGTGAAAATGAAAGAAGGCATTGTACGAGTTCAAAAGACACCCATGGGAAACACATACATGATGATATTGATGAAGATCTTAACCTTTTCTACAAGGTTGAAGATGCAAGTCTATACACTAGATGGTCACATAGAATATTAGTAGCATAGGAATCTACTTGTCACTCCAGTACAGAATGTTTCAGTGCATAGAGTACAAAAGACAGAGGGAGTATGATGCTCTACTTTAGAGGGAGTGACTACAGAATATCCTGAGGATCGACATGGTACGACAGGATGGACAGATTACTGATGACTCTAGGATTTACTGAGAGTAAAGTGGATTCCAACCTTTGCTTCAAGGTTGAAGGCGGAAGACCAGTGATGCTCCTGTTATGTGTCGATGCACTATTTTCTAGGCATGGAGGTGTGGACAAGGGAAGTATGCAATAGAGATCCTGAATAGGTTCAGGATGATGGATTGCATGACCACACCTATGGCATCGAACCTAAAGCTATTGAGTAATGCTTCATCAAAGACGGTTGATGCTACGATGTGTCATCAGATGATTGGTTCCTTGATAAACTTGACGAACACGAGACCAGATATTTGCTTTGCTATGAACACCTTGAGCTAGTACTTGACAGATCCGAGAAGTGTTCACTTGACAGTTGCAAAGCATATTCTGAGGTACCTAAAGGGTACAATTGATTATGGGCTCAAGTATGATGCGAATCAGAAGATTAACCTGGAGGGTTATGTTGATTCAGATTGGGCAGGCAGTTCCATCGACAGGAAGAGTACTTCAGGATGTTGCTTCGGTATGGGATCAGGTGTGATCTCTTGGTTTAGCAGGAAGCAATCCTGTGTGGAACTGAGTACAGCTAAAGCAGAGTATGTCGCAGCTTTTTCAGCTAGTTGTGAGGCAGTATGGATGCGGAAGCTACTGTCTTATATATTTGATCTCCAGTTGGATGCTACTTGTATACATTGTGACAACCAGAGTTGTGTGAAGTTGTCAGAGAATCTAGTATTCCATGACAAGTCGAAGCACATCGAGATCAAGTATCACTATATCAGGGATATGGTGCAGAGAGTAGTGAAGCTCCAGTATGTTGCGACAGAGGAACAGATAGCTGATGTATTGACAAAGCCATTGGCTAGGCTGAAGTTCGAGTACTTCAGGGAGAAGCTTGGTGTTCTCCAGATCGAGGTTTCCTCCAAGAGAAATTAATGAGACCCATAGCCATTCTGACATGTTGAGAGGATTGGTTCCTTCCATGGCTAGATGTAAGGGTTGAGCCATTCTGTCATGGTGAGAGGATTGGTTCCTTCCATGTTAGATATGAGTGCTGAGATCCATAGCCATTCTGACGAGTAGGTCAGATGTAAGGGCTGAGCCATTCTGTCATGGTGATAGGGTTGCTCCCTTCTATGTCAGATATGAGTGCTGGCCATTCTGTCAAGTAGGACAGATGTAAGGGCAATTGCCATTCTAGGAATGGAGGCACCTGGTCAGTTACCAGGATCACTCAGTGTAGGACTGAGTAGCCATTTTGATGTGATAGAGGGATGTGTTCCCACTTGATCAGATGTAAGGGCTGAACCATTCTGTCATGGCTAAAGGATTAAGTTCTTTCCATGTCAGATGTGAATGTTGGCCATTTCGACAAGTAGGTTGGATGTAAGGGAAACTGCCATTCTCTAGGAGAATGGAGGCACCTGGTCAGTTACCAGCTAGCTCAGTCGAGGAGGACTGGGGGCCATTCTGATATGACTGTAGGATTGGTTCCTACAAGATCAGATGTGAGTGCAAGCCTTTCCATCATTGTGAGCAGGATGTGTTCTCGCTTGGGTGGATGTAAGTGCAGGCCCTTTCAGCATTGTGGTAGGATGTGTTCCGGCCTGGGTGAATGTAAGTGTGGAAAGCTTTCATCATTGTGGTAGGATGTGTTCTAGCCTGGGTGAATGTGTGGAAATCTTTCATCATTGTGGTAGGATGTGTTCCAGCCTGGGTGAGAGTCATTCATCACTGTGGTAGGATGTGTTCCCGCCTGGATGAATGTGCCTTTCTGACAAGTAGGTCAGATATAAGTGTTGAATCCTTTTCACAGATGATAGTGATGTCCTATCATGCTAGTTAATGTGAGTGCTGGGCCTTTCTGATGTCATTATAGGATTGGTTCCTATATGATCAGATGTGAGTGCTGGGCATTCCTTTCTGACGAGTAGGTCAGATATAAGTGCTGGGAGAAGACCTACATGGAGGCTAGGCCTACAACCAGCATGAAAAGGGGATGGCTCTATAGAACTTCCTGTGACGAGAAGAATCATGAGATAGCACCAGGGATGATCCAGATCCAGTGATGATAGCCAGCAATGATCTAGATCAAGTGATGATCCAGATCCAGTCATGATGATCCAGCAGTGATGATCCAGCAGTGATGATCCAGATCGAGTGATGATCCAAATCCAGTGATGATAGCCAGTGATGATCTAGATCCAGTGATGATAACCAGAGATGATCTAGATCGAGTGATGATCGAGATCCAGTGATGATAACCAACGATGATCTAGATCGAGTGATGATCGAGATCTAGTGATGATGATCCAGCGGTGATGATCCAGATCGAGTGATGATCTAGATTCAGTGATGATGATCCAGATCAAGTGATGATCCAGATCCAAATGAATATGACTTATAGATGAAGATGAATTGAAGATGAAGATGACCTGAAGATGACGAAGACCTGACGATGACCTAGATGATACCGAGAAGAATACTTGTGCTGATAAATTGTGTCGAGAGAATACCTTCCTAGTTAAGAGGGAGTGTTGATGTAATTGTAACTTCAAAATGTATTCACTTGTATTTCTTATCTATCGTAACCCGATGTTCATTTCGGGATGTATTTTAATGTATTTGAGTCATGTCATACCCCGATGTTTATTCCAGTAAGTTTCTGTAATGAGAAAGTCATGTCAAGTCATTGTGGGTAACCCTCCTATTGGTCAAGGGTTAAAGTCCCCACAGTTGTGGGGCCCTTGGGTTATTAGACTATCCTAGTGAATTCGACCCTAGGTGAGTCATTGTAAGTCAGGGCAATAGTACCCACCATTGTGTTTCCCTCCTATTGGTCAGAGGAGGCAAAGTCCCCACAAGTGGTGGGGCACTAGGGTTATTAGACACTCCTAGAGATTTCGGCTCTAGTAAGTAATTGTTAAGTAAGGCTAACATGTTGGAGTGTACTTCAAGTGAACGAAAGAATATAAATAGAGAGTGAGCCTCTCTATTTATCTCACTTGCAACACTCACACTCACTCATTGGGGGCGCATGAGTGAGAGGAGAAGCTCTCTCAGTGTGAGAGAGAGAGACTGCTGCTATGTGGAGATCATCTTACTATTTGGGGGATTTTACTGTTTTGGTGCTGATTCTATCTCTGAGGAAGTTACGGGGTTTTCTCCTTATGGTTTCCCCGAGGAAAACTCTTTGTGTCTCTTAGCTCTTGTGATGTGCTTATGTTAATTGCTGTACTTGTTATTCTCTCAGTGAAAAGATCCTAAGATCATAATGCTAGCTTATATGATGAAAAACTAACAACTATTGTATTTGGTCATCATAGAATCATGAGGTAAATCCTTCACTTATGTCGGGTCTTTAGTACCCTAATAAATAATATAATATATTGTTTTTGAGTATTCCTAGGTGAATTCGGCCCAGAAATTTTATTGGGTTCAACTTGTCTAGTGAAAACGTCAAGTTGACACATTTGTATAAATAGAGGAGCTATGGTTCTTATTTGAACATAGACTCACTCACCTGTGTAGCGCATAGGGGAGAGAGAAAGAGAGAGAGAGAGAGAGATAGAATAGAAGGAGGAGAACACCTATTTTTGGGGTTGTCTTTTATACATCTTATATAGAGGAAGTTTTTGCTGGGTTTTCCTCCCCTTTAGGGTTTCCCAGGATAAATGTTGTTTCTATCTTGTGATTGTGTTTCTATCAGTGATTCTTGATATGTTGTTGCTACGATTTTGAATTGAATAAATTTGAATCTAGTCTAGCATATGAAAACTTAACACTTGTGGGGAGCATGAAAGACAAAACAAAGCAGAGCAGTTATAATCTTCTTGAATATTCAACCCCATCCTCTAAGGCTTTGTTGGAGATGATATCCTTATCATCCTTATTTTCTCTATTAAAATGGGGCTCGGAGAGTTGCATGAGACTCTTCATGGGAATTAGCCCTTTCTCAGCATCCTCTTTGAAGGTTCTAACCGTGAGGTTCACACACTCTTTGAAACTTTCTCTTTCACTGATGGATTTATCTAAGATGAAATTCATCATCCAATAGTTGGACATGGTGATATCAAGCCCTAGTATGAGCTTGAATTCACCGAAAATTTCATCCTCCATGGTTGCAATTGAATTGTGAATGTGAGCAGGAGCCTCTTTCTAGAAGAGGGATTCCCAGCCAACCTCTTGACCTCCAACTCCTCCCAAATTCATCTTCATGGCATATTGGTTTTGGGGTATGTGCTCAAGGTCACCTAAGGCATGTTGGTGCAGAGGCACATTGTAGCTATAATCCATGCACAATATTCTCACCTCTCAGCTCGAGGCTTCAAGAATTGATAACCCTAGTCTGAGATAGTTACTGAATGGAATTTTTCCTAGGCACACCTTAGCTTTGGTGGCAAGATGAAGCTTCATTTCCATCCTCTTATAGCTCATGCTTGGGAGGCACTGCAAAACTTTACGACCGTTGGGGCTATTTCCCTAAAATTTGAGCAATATCTAGGAGGAAAGCCTACTATCACTTTTCTGATCTAATAGATGTAGGGAAACTATGGATTTAGGCATGACATGTGGAATTTGAACCCAAGTGATAGAACAATTTCACTCACAAAATTGCTAATCAAACATGCAAAATTACACACAAAGGAGACTGAAATTGGAGCATAACACTAATCTATATTGAATAAGTGTACAATAGCCAACCTTGTGAAGTAATAGGTTGCTGTAATATATAATTACATGAGAGATTTGAATGCATAAGGATGCCATTCGAAATAGTCCAAAAGTAGGCTTAATAAATCTAGTCAAATCCCCCATAGGTGCATAAAGCAGTTTCCAAATCCACTTAGAGGCTCACGAATTGGCAAAGTCAAGTAGGCAAGATAATAAGGGGTGAAAAGAAAACTCATACATGCTTTTATTAGGATAAAAGGATGGAGGATGATGAGGGCAAAAAACAAGTCAACTACATCTAGTGTTACTTTCCCTTTTTCCATAAATCTCAATAAAGCAGACAACTTAGCAGAAAAAGTAGATATGCACTAGGGAGGATCTAGAATAAAGCAGACATGCTAAATATGGTTTCGAAGAGGTTTCCCAAGTGCTCCATGACTCAGTTTTAGTAAGTTTGACTTCTAGGACATGTGGAAGACAACTTGCATAGAGTGGAATATAGGAAACTAGGCAAATAAGACAAAAATGGATTAATTAATGTCTAAGGTAGCTAACTACGGGTTTATTATTCTAAAAACCCCCTTATTCTTGACTTTATGAGTAAATATCAGAAAACTATAGGGCCTAGAAACAAGGCTTAGTCACCCTTTACATACTGCATGTCCATTTAACCAAGGAAAGAGGCAAAAACCCAGTGGGAAAATCCTCCCTTAAGCATGGACAGTAAAACAAAATTTAAAAATCTTGTCATCAATCATGCTTCCTAGCACTGATTTGAGATTGCTGAATGTCTTCTCACAAAAAACTTTGGTGAAGATGTCTGCTACTTGTTCTGAAGATGCACAGAAGAGTAGGTGAATGGTGCCATCATGCACAAGCTGTCTGATGTAGTGCATATGGATCTCAATGTGTTTGGTTCTCTGTCTCTGAACTGGATCATTATAGATTTGAATGGTACTCTGATTATCACAATAGATAATAGTTGAAAACTCTGATTCAAATCCACACTCGCCAAGTATCCCCTGCAACCATAAACATTGAGTTGCTGCATTACAATTCCTCTATACTCTGCTTCTGTAGATGAGAGTTCTATGGCACTCTGTTTCTTGCTTGACCAGCTGATTGGTCCTTCAGCAAGCATGAACACATATCCTGATGTTGAATTTCAATCTATGTTGTCACCTGCCCAATCACTGTCAGTAAACCAAATCAAAACAAGATCAGATTTAGCTTTGTAGAAGATCCCATGAGTTCTTGTTCCCTGAACAAAGTTAAGGATCCTTTGGGCTGCTCTCCAATGGATCTCATGAGGCTTATCCATGTATCTTGAATCCACACTTACTGCATAAGAAATATCAAGTGTGTGTAAGGTAAAGCAAACACCCAATCAATTGCTTATACAGTGTATTATTTACCATAGGAGAAGAACCTGCTTCTTCAAGCTTAACTCCCGAAAGGAAGGGAGTCTTGCTTGGCTTGCAATATTTCATGTTGAACTTGTTTACAAAATCTAAAGCATACTTGGACTTATGTACTTTTATTCCATGTTGGGATTGAGCAATTTAGAGACCCAAGAATTGCCTCAACAACCCCAAATCAGTCATAGAAAATGCATGGTTCATTGCATCCTTCAAGGAGGCAATCTCTTTCTTTGAACTTCCTGTAATCAAAAGGTCATCCACATACAAGAAAATAATCATAAAAAAACCATGAATCAGCTTCAAATAAACATTAGGATCAGACTTTATTCGAACAAAACTCAATGACAGCAGAAAGCCATCAATCTTGGCATACCAAGCCCTGGGGGCTTGCTTGAGCCCATACAATGATTTCTTTAACCTGCACACAAAAGATGGATTAGAAACAAAAACTTAAGGTTGTTGCATGTAAATATTTTCAGTGATATCTCCATTCAAGAAAGCACACTTCACATCCATGTGATGTACCTCCCACTGCTTCGAAGCTGTAATGGCTAAGGCTAGCCTGATGGAGTCCATATTTGCCACTGGTGCAAAGGTTTCATTGTAGTCAATACCATGTACCTGTGAGTATCCCTTGGCTACCAATATGGCCTTATATTTCAAAGGTAAACCATCAGTGGAAAACTTAGTTTTGAAAACCCACTTACATTGAACTAGCTTCCTCCTTGGGGGAAGATCAACCAGTTCCCAAGTGTTGTTCTTCTGGAGTGAGCTAAATTCTTCTTTCATGGCTGTTTGCCATCTTGGATCATGTGCTGCATATTCATGTCTATGGGTCTGATTCAACCATAATATAGCACTTCTCTACAAACAATGGGTCTTTCATACACAGGGCACTCTTAAACTGAGATCTAGTCCTCCTAGGATCACTAGGATTTCCAGCTAGTTCCTCAGCTGCATGAATGGTATTTGCTGCCCATTTTGGTATTGTAGGACTGTAAGGATCTGCAATTAAATCATCATTATCATACATATCAGAATCAGCAAACTCATTTGTTTCTTCACTTACATTCAATGATTCTGGTGGTGAAGAAGACTTTCCAACTTCAACTGCTGCTAAAGGATTTTCTTGGAACTGAACACTCCTTTCAATGAAGGATTTGTTTGTGCTCAAGTTGATCAGCTTGTACCCTTTTGAATCTTCAGAATACCCAACAAATAGTCACTCTTGGATTTGGGGCTGTAAAGCCTTTCTCTTTTCAATTGGAATTCTAGCCCAAGCCTTTGAGCCAAAAATCCTGAGATGGGTCACATCTGGATTGTGCCCACTCCAAGCTTCGAAAGGAGTCATACCATAAAGATGTTTATGAGGCACCCTATTCTAGATATAGGATGCATAGTTTATAGCCTCAGCCCAAAACTTTGGTGGCAAATTCTTAGCCTCCATTATACAGGTTTCCATCTCCTTCAGTGATCTGTTCTTTCTCTCAGCAACACCATTTTGTTGTGGTGTGTAAGGGATTGAATGTTGCATATAAATACCTACATATTTACAATATTGAATGAACTTAGACTTGAAATACTCACCACCATTGTCAGATTTGAGGATATTGAGTCTCCTCCCAGGCTAGTTTTCAACCAAGGCCTTAAAGACTTTGAAGAGGTCAAAAAATTCAGACTTACGCTTCAGGAAGTAAACCCAACAATACCTAGAAAAGTCATATATGAAGGTCAATGCATATTTGTCTTAACTCATTGACATATGAGGAAATGGACCAGCAACATCACTGTGGATCAACTCAAGAGGTGCAGAGGTTCTCTCATGACTATCTCTCTCAAATTTATGATCTGGGTGTTTTCCTAGGATACAACCTTGACAGACTCCCTTGGAAAACTTAATATTTGGTAACCCTATGATCATTTTTTTTTCACTTAGATCAAAAATATACTTATAGTTAAGATGGCCAAATCTTTCATGCCAAATCTTTCTTTCCTCATTAGCATGAATCAGAAGAGCAGAGCGGTTTGAGTAGGGTAGAAAATGTGAAAACATGTATACCTTCGAAGTGTGATCTACAACTCCTTTTGCAATGACTTTACCATTCAAGATCTCTGTGATCTCAACATCATCAGGGGAGAATATGGCCTTCTTTGGATACCCTGTGTGAGTCATCTGATACACTGGCAAGAGGTTAGAGGAAAGACCTAGAACATACAATACATTACTGAACTTACCATGGTCAAGATCAATCCTTCCTTTCCCCAAACTGTCAGTGACAGATTCATCATGTCAAGAGAGGTTAATGCCTCCTTGGTCGAAACCATATGTCTTGAAGCTCCATGATGAATATAGGTGAGCTTGATGTGCCAGCAACCAAAGCATGTACTCTCTCTCTGTCCTCTGAATTTGATCCTCCTTCCCTCTTCTTTGAGAAATTAGGAAGGGAGATGTTATTCTTCTCCAGGAGTTGGGTCAACATGTCAATTTGCTTCTTCATACAGGAGCTTTCAGGATGATAGCCCTTACTGTAGTATGTGCACTTGCTCATTTCACCTTTGTTCTTCTTCTTCTGGAAGTTTTCTTGGAGCCTTGGGGCTCCTCTTGAGACTTGTTCTTGTCTCTCTTTTGATTAGGTGGATTCTTATATTTCTTCTTTCCTTTTTAATCCACCCTCGAATCTCCAACAACCAAAGCTTGGTCTTTGGAAGGTTTGATGATGCCCATAATCACCAATTTATCTTGTTCTTGTGTGAGGGATTCCATAAACTCTGCAAGCTTAGGCATCTTCTAGGCTCAAGATGTCAACTTGGTGGCATGGAAGGTCGAAACAGACACTAAATATTCAAGGCCAAGATTTGAGAGTATGGCCAAAACTAGTTGCTCTTCCTTCTTTTCAATTCCACACTGTTTTAGCTACTAAACAAGGGCTTTAAACTTAGAAAAGTAGAGTTGCAGGGATTCGAAGCTACTGGGACTCAAAGAGATCAATTCATTCTCGATTTGATGTCCTCTCATCTCATATGTCTTACCAAAAAGATCTATAATATTCTCCAATACTTCATTAGGTGATGGCAATCCATCAAGATGGAAGAGGAGGTCTCTTGATATGCTCAGACACAAAAGACCATAGGCCTCATCCCTCCTGTTGTGCCATTTAATTTTCTCTACAGCTGCATTGGGATCTACCTCAGTTTCCATAGTCACCCTATAGATACCCTTTGCTCTCAATAGTATCTCCATCTCTGCTTTCCATTCAAAGAAATTAAATGGAGTCAAGATGATCTTCTGAGATTGATCCATAGCTATGAACTGTGCCCTTCAACCAGCAGAATGTGCTCCCAGTCAAGATGTCGAACCTACAATAGTAATATGGAAGGAGATAAATTGATCTACAAAGGCTCTGATACCATGTGGAAATTGAACCCAATTGATAGAACAATTGCACTCACAAAATTGCTAATCAAACATGCAAAATTACACACAAAGGAGACTGAAATTGGAGCAAAAGACTAATCTGTATTGAATAAGTGTACAATAGCCAACCTTGTGAAGTAATAGGCTGATGCAATATATAATTACATGATATATTTGAATGGATAAGGATTCCATTCGAAATAGTCAAAAAGTAGGCTTACAAAATCTAGTCAAATCCCCCATAGGTGCATAAAGCAGTTTCCAAATCCACTTAGAGGCTCACAAATTGGAAAAGTCAAGTAGGAAAGCTAATAAGGGATGGAAATAAAAATCATACATTCTTTTATTAGGATAAAAGGATGGAGGATGATGAGGGAAGAAAACAAGTCAACTACACCTAGTCTTACTTTCCCTTTTTCCATAAATCTCAATAAAGTAGGCAACTTAGCAGAAAAAGAAGATATGCACTAGGGAGGATCTGGAATAAAGTAGACATGCTAAATATGGTTTCCAAGAGGTTTCCCAAGCACTCCATGACTNTGGAAGACAACTTGCATAGAGTGGAATATAGGAAACTAGGAAAATAAGACAAAAATGGATTAATTAATGTCTAAGGTAGCTAACTATGGGTTTATTATTCTAACATGACACACCTACTAGTAGCCTGGCTTGAGGGAAGAAGGGAATGTCTTGCCTTATGCTTGAACTGATGTGCATGATGCTTCAACATACGGGAAGGACGCTCATCACTCACCACTGTAGAGGAAGGATGCTCATCGCAAATTGTTGGATGGATCTCCTGCTTCGGGACCAATATATGCATCATTATCTAAGTGATATGCCAGATGGATTTACCATGGTGATTCGTAGCTTTGAAGTCGTCTACCTGCATTGCGTTGCAACGTTGTGACATCTTTTATTCCTAGGGATAGGATCAGGTGGTACCTTCCATCTCGCCACTTGCTCGCTCCTCCCGAGGCCTCCCATCCTGCACTTGACACCCATCATCTTTCATACACACACCTGTATTTGGGGTGGGAGAGTCTTGTGTCACAATCTTATCCCATTTGACCTTGTCTTCGGGTTCAATGTTGTCATCACAACGGGAGCGTTGTATGGTAGGACTCTGGGTAACTCCTTTATTAGCAATGGCATCTGCAAGCCTGTTTGATTTTATTTTTACATCCTAAAAAATGAGCACAAGTTTGGCCCTAAGGATGAGGTTAAGAGCTCTGAGCTTACTTTCTGATCTCTAGTTATTGGCCACTTTGCTTCCTATAGAACCTGCTTGAAGTCTAGTGGACATATTTATGATAAGGAGGGAGTCCCCTTCCAGGATGAGAGGTGTCCAATTCATGTCCAGGTCCCAGGTGAGGCCAAACATCAGTCCTTCTAACTAAGTGACATTGTTTGTAGTGATGCCAAGAGATCCCCAGAAGACTCCCATAATTTTCCCTTCATTGTTTCGAATGGAACCTCCAAATTCCGTAGGGCCTGGTTTCCCTTTGGAGAATCCATCGAAGTTAATCTTATAAGTATTGTGGTGGGGAGGAAGCCACTAGCTCATGCGAGTTAACTTGGATCCTCTCTGTTAAGGAAGGGCCAATGTATTCAGGAATGGTGGTGATTCCCCATTCATGCAAAATTTGTATTTCATTATTATTGGTATCAAGGTATTTATCTTTCTAAGCTTAGAGGTTTAATATCTCCATGTTGTATCTCTTTAGGATATTGCAAACCTCCTCTTCGCTTCTACTCCAGTTGAACAAAATATGGGAATTATTCCTAGGATTCATAGTCTAGGAACCAGAGCATGTTGTTGTAGGGTTGGTGAGGCCAATTTGTTATGGTTAGGTCCAAGAATCCTTTCACTGTAGCATTTTTTCTAGAGATTATTTCCCCCTCTTCCAAAAAAAATTTCAGCGAATTGGCACTCGTCCAAGAGATGATCAATGGTTTCTTCATTAGGTTTACATAGGTAGCACCAAGAAGGCCCTATTCTTCCTCTCCTTTGTATATTCTCCCAAGTTAGAATGCATATATGCAGAAAAAGACAAAGGAAAGTAGATACTTTGGGCCAGAGGTTGGCCTTCCAAATATTTTTCCACTTGGGATCGTATTCGTCAGTACCTATGTTAGTGAGAATGATAGCCTCTTCCTTCATGCTGAAATTACCAATCTGCGACATGCCCCATATTATTTTTTCATTATCTTGATTTATTCTGATCGACCTAGTTTGGAGGTCATCCCAAAATCCTTGTATATCTTCTGCGGGGCTTAGATATTGCCACCATTCAAAGTTATTCAATTTCCTGAAATGATCTCCCCTTAAATTCTCTTGCCACATATCACTGATCTTGGATGTGTTTCTGAGAATCAATTGTTACTTTATAGTTCAGAGATTGTGCTCTTATGTTAACGGTTGTTGTTTATTCCAAGAGTCTTGCAGAAGATTAGATATATTCCCATTCGTCACCTCCCAGAAGCTATAGTTTTGTATGAGACTCCGACTGTTTTGGGAAGAGTTCCAAATATGTGATCCTTTGACATCAGAGTTGAAATGAATGAGGTCTTGTTTGGTCTAGGTGGGAGCATATTTGGCATTCCAGAGAAGGGCCCAAGGTTCTGTGGTATGCATTATCCATCTCCACCACATATTTCCATTGCTGATTCAATTGCTGATGTCGATATCTCTCAAGCTGAGATCTCCATCAATATTTGGAGTGCAGAGAGTGTTCTAGTTTACTAAAGCCCATTTATTGTGATTTTTAGTACCTCTCCAGAGGAATTTGCATTGCATTTCTTTGAGTTTTTTGAGAATGGACTTCGGTGCGGCCAGAGTGGAGAAAATATAGAGGGCCATGGTTTGTAGGACAACTTTGAAAAGCATGAGGTGGCTAGGGAGGTTTAGGGATCTGTGGGTCTAGCAGCTGAGTTTTAGATTCAATATTTCTAGGGGATCTTTCTAGGAGATATTTCTCATGATGGATTCAGTCAGAGGTTCTCCTAAATATTTGGAAGGTAGAGATCCCTTAGTGAATTCCAGTATGTAGAGGATGTTCTGCTTGGTGATCCGACAAGTGTTGAAAAAGTAGACTTGATATTCCTCTTTGTTGATATCTAGTCCACTAGATGAGAGGAAGGTATTGAGACTGTTTTTGAGGATTTTGGCTTCCTAAACAGAGGAGCTTCCCATTATCATGGTATTGTCTACAAATTTCTTATGATTTTTAGGCTCTAATCCTAGGTGGGGTGCGAGGCCTTTGAGATGATGATTCTAGACTTTGGCCTTAAGAATGCATCCAAGACCTTCCATCATGAGAAAAAAAAGGAAGGGGGAGAGGGGGTCTCCTTGTCTGATCCCATGAGAAGGTTGAAAGGTTTTAGAAGTAGTGTCATTCATAATAATGGAGAAGAAGGAGGTGGAGACAAGGGTGTGGATCCAGTTGACCTAATGATCATAGAAGCCAAATGTAGTTAACATCTTCTTCATAAAGTCCTAGTTGAGCTTGTCAAAGGATTTTGATAAGTCCAACTTGATTAACATACCATCCTTTTTGGTGGCTTTGAGAGAATGTATTATCTCATGAGAGAGGATGATGTCGTCCAAGATTTGTCTTCCCTCAACATATCCAGATTTCTCCTTGGATATGAGGGTGGGTAGAAGAGGCTTGAGCATGTTGGCTATGGTTTTTGTTATGATTTTGAAAATTACATTGCATAAAGCTGTGGGTCAAAACTTACCAGTATATTCTGAGTACATTTTCTTTGGGGATCAGAGTGAGGAACATGGATTTGAAAGATTTCATGATGCTGCCAGTTTTCCAGGAGTCTTCAACAATATTGAGGACCTCTTCCTTGATGGTGGACCAACATGCATGGAATAAATTCATTGTGAAGCCGTCTGGTCCAGGGTTTTGTCATTTTTGAGTTGCTTCACTACTTCTTCCAACTCAGCATCTCAATGGGACGGAGAAGGAGTTCATTTTGTTCTCAGGGAGGGGATGTTAATAAGGATTTCCCTCCTTTATTCTTCTCTGTCTATGTCGGGATCTTTCATGAGATGTCTAAAGTGATTGGTGAGAGTAGACTTAAGATCCTCCTGCTTCTTGACCTCAATTCCATTTTAATTTTTTAGTCTAACAATTCTATTGCCTTGCCTATGCTGTAGTGTGGCTTTGAAGAAGAAATATGAGTTTATGTCCCCTTCCCTGAGCCAAATATTCTTGGATTTGGTTTTCCAAAGGATTTACTCTTGTAAATATCTGGCTTCCAAGGCTTCCAACAGGTCCTTTTCCTCCTTTTTTAATGAGTCACTGTATCCTTCTTTCATGATGGTTCTTTGTATGATCTCTAGTTGGATTTTGATCTGCTGCTTTTCTAACTGAATGTGTCTGAAATGATAACTATTCCAAATTTTAACTTTCTCTTTGATAAATTTTATCTTTTGCTAGAATTTATACATGAGAGTGCCTGCAACAGGATGGAATTCACTCCACCACTATTGCAAAAGAGGACAAAAATCAAGGTGTGTTATCCAAAATTTCTCGAATATGAAGGTCCTCCATAGATGCTCTCATATTATGTTCCAACGAAGACTAAAAGGCCAGTGATCCAAGCCTACGGCTAGGATAATGAGAACTGATATGTTTATGTTTCCAGAGAGTATGGATTCTGAGATTAGGAAGTGATCCAGTCTTGAAGCGATGTGCCTATCTCCCCAGCACTTGTTGTTCTAGGTGAATAGTTTGTTGGTTTTCCTTATGTCTATCAGATCCAACTCATTGATCAAGCTATCGAAGGCCATGTTAGCATTATTTAGAGAGCGAATTCCTCCTTTTTTCTCCTAGATATTGTAGATGAGGTTGAAGTCTCCTCCTAGGATCCAGTGTTTTTTCCTGACCCATTGACTTAGTTTTACCAGAGAGTGAATGAAGGATTGCTTTGGTGCAAGCGAGAAGGGTCCATAGCCATTGGTTAGGATTCCCCAAGGATTGTACTAAGGATGTGGAAGTCAACAGAGATTATGTATCAGGCCAAGAAATTGGTGAGTTGAATTTCCATAGGGCTCCATATGATGCCAAGGCCTCCAGCAACTCCATTGTCATCGATGGCTATGGAGTCACAAACATTACAAAAATTCATCGTGGTGTTTTTGAAATATTCTTCAGTGCATTTGGTTTCTTGAATGAACACAACCATAGGATTTTAGTGGCTATTACCTACACAACAACCATTTTTTTTGTTTTCCCTGAAGTGCACTATAGCCTCTAATGTTCCAGTTTGTGATTTAAATTGAGAAGGTTTGCAGGGTAGGGTGAAAGTAGCCTATATGGTTGGAAATTTCCTCGAAGGAACCAATTTCTCCCTAATATCCTTGATCCTTTTCTAATTACTTCTTCTTCCCCTCATTTCATTGCCTGCTTTTTTTATGGTTTCATGTATTTTTGCACCAGGGTTTTTGATCCCTACCTCAAAGGTTTTAACTTTCCTGGTTTTGATTATGGCCTCCTTTAGTAGGAAAACCTGTCATAGATGGGATAAATCCTTGTTTCGGATCTTGAACTGCTTTCTCCAATCCATCTAGATCCAAATCTCCAATGTCCATCTCATCCTAATCTTCCTCTATCAGGTCCATTTCTTGGCCTGATTCTGGGGATAGATGATTTTCTCCTTTGTCTGCTTCCATAGAGTTGCTGGGTCTCACTGGATATTCAGGGTGTCAATCTTCATTCTATCAGGTGTCCTAAACTAGTTCTAATTGCAAAGCATCAAATGTGTTAGTTCAGATGGGTTTTTTTTTGCCTCTATCCCTTGACTCCTCTTTGTTGTCCTTTTTTTTCCAGCAACCTTGGTGAAGCCATCTGCATCCTTGAAATATTTACCCTTTTGTTGATTGTTTGGGTTTTTATTTGGGAAATCCATGAACATGTTTCCATGCTCATGACAACATTTGCATCTTAAGGGTATTTTCTCATATTTGAGGGATTGTAACCAATCCTCATCATCCCATCTTAGATTGATCCCTTATGGTAAATCCTTAGTTATATCCATATAGATGCAGATCTGAGCATAGGAAGTGTATCTCATTTTTTTTTCTTCTCTGTTATATTTACAAATTATCCTATTGTGTTGCCTAGATCCTTCAGAATAATCTCATTCTCGTACTGCGAGGGGAGGGAGTATAGCCTAATCCAGATCAGGATGAAGGTGATATATTCCTTCTCTAGGATGAATATCTCCTTCCAGGGTTTCAGAAAGAGGCTGACCGAGTTGAAGAAGTATGGCCCTCCCTCAAAGATGTGGTTTATGTCCTCAAGATTTATAAAAACCCACTGTAAATAATCCTTTTTCTCCTAAGTGCAGATCAAAGTATGCTGGGATCCCCCATGCTTCACTTTTTCTCTCCAATACATCACAATGAAGCTATGTCGCTTTGTCAGGGTGTGAAATCTATAGATTTGCATCCTATAGAGCCCAATCCATGTGCCATCAGGCATAGTGCCTCATGAGATTCGTTGTCGTCATACTCTTCCACTCACCGTTCAACCTCCTAATCCTTGTACCTCTAGATCTTTCTCTCCTCAAGTTTACTCTTACTTATTAAGTATTTATTATATTCTTCTTGATATTTAACATGTCGATATTCCTCAAAATATTTTGTTTTGGGAATATACTTCTCCTCGCCATTTTCAATTTGCTTGACATAAATATTTTCGGTATGCTTCTCTTTTTTATCTAACTTCATTTGCAATTTTACTGCCTTTCCCAGTTTCCAACTACATACAATGCATTTTACTTCTCGTGAATCTTCCTTCTCATTTATTGGAGTTATTGGTTCAATAAAAGGAAATATTGAGGCCCATTCTGATTGGAATTGTCTCCCTATGCCTCATGGGCCTTTCTTCATTTTTTCCTGATTGTGAATGATTTGTGTTGCCTCCCAAGGAAAAACCTTCAACATTATCATTTCCAATTTCTGGTTGAATTGCATTTATTTCACTTTGTTCACTAAAGGAACCCATTCTATCATTCGTTATATGGTTATTAGATGCAATCTCATAAGTGTTGACATATCTCTCATTGATGGGTTGCTCAAAAGAGTTTGAATCATTAAGAGAATATGGATTCTCAGATTGAGGCTTTTAAGTATGATAATATATCCCTCTATTTTGATGTTTTCTTTCCATGGTCGTTGTTTGACATCTCATTGAATATTTCATAATTAAAATACTAAATAAATCTAGAAACCCAAAGTGAAACCTGCATGAGAAAAAATAAATAAAATGAGTACAATTTGTAAGATATCCATGATGACATGAATTCTATAGGCTAGAAAATTGAACCTAGTAAAATAAACCCATCCATGATTAACTTCAAAATTAGACATAAATCCATCAAGATAAATATGAGTTTAGATTTGTTATGTATTTAAAACCTATTTTTTTATTTACATTTTTCATTGCCAAAATACCTAGTAGAAAAAGTGGCATTCATAAGAATCAAGATTCAAAATATACAATAGCATCACTTCCCTAGTGGCCATCACCTCTAAAATTTATATTTATAAGATATAATGGTGTCCACAAAGTCATGAAATGAAAGAATTAAAAGCTCTGTGAAATAAACTCTCTTAACTTGAGTTGTTCTCCTTATTCATGTGCAGATGGGATTAGATTATTTTAGATATTCTCTTAGAATAAACTAGAAAGAGAGAAAGAAACTACAAGTGTGTAATAAGAATCACTTGTCTACTGGAAAATCTATTGGAATAACATTGGATGATAGTGGGAATGGCATTGACTAGAACAAAGAGTATAAAATAATGAACTGACCATATTGGGTAAAGAATAGTTTTTAGTTGAATTCATGCTATATGTTAGTCCTAGGTCTGTCAACTATTTTCCCAGCTAGGATTATATTTTTACCTTAGACAATTTTATTCCCTTTGATTTTATTTTTCTCCTTTGTTTGGGTTGTTTTGATTTTATTTTAAATACATTTTTCCAATATAAAAATATGTGAGTTTAGACTAAAGTTCCTAGTAGATTAATAAGTGTTTATTCACATAATAAAATGAATGCAAGGTTAAGGTTGAATATTTTATATCATATGTTTTAATGCAACCTCGCAGCGCATCTCATCATCCATGCACATGCGCGCTGCCAGGTTGCCAAGTTAGGGTTATGTGCAGGTTTCAAACCCTATCAAATAATAATCCAGATGTTCATACTTTGGGATTTGTTCCAACTTACAAGCCAACAGTTGGCTCTGAGTTACACCTGGAAGAGCAATAGTACCGCTCCATATTCAAACATCATTTCAAACTCAATGCTTTGTACCCTATCAATTTGATATGAAATGGTCATTGATCTTCAAAGAGGGGTTTTCATGTTTTCTTTTGATATTTTTGTTTCTAGTGTTGTGTCTACAGCCTCGATTTCAATCATGGCTTCATATAATAAACCTCATTCTAGCAGTCATGTACTACGAATTGAACCCCATAATGTTGAATGGATGAGTAAACTTCCATTAGTTGTTGCAAAGTTGAAAGAGGCGGGTTGGTATACCTTGTGTGAAAGAATTGGGGATTATCATATAGAGGTTACGAATTATTTTTGCCAGAATTTTAAGGACTTGACGGTGAACGTTGGTGGGCTCGATTTTTTAGTAACAAAGGAATCCATTGCACAGGATATTGGCATTGCTCTTGAGGGTGAAAAATGGTATAAAAGACAATCAATAGATGAATATTATGGGAAATTTCTTTTACCTACACACAGAAACCCTGATTGGAGCCAAGGGATTCAAAGGATATTTCTACTTGAAGAATGGTGTGACATTCGGCATATCATCCAAAGATATGTGACATGTAAGGGGAGGTTCTCCACCATATACCCCTATCATATGTGGTTTCTTCAACACATATCAGCTACCAAAAGGTTAAACCTACCCTATTATTTTTTGAAGAGTTTAAGTAAGATGGCCATTAGGGTGCATAATCATCCTGATTCTTCTAGCAACAACATTTTTCATCATGGCTTGGTTAAACTGTTAACTGCCAAAGAATTAGAAAAACATGAGAGATCCTGGTCTCATTTCTTGTTTTGGTCCAGTTTCAAAGTTGAATTTAAGGAATGTAAAGAAGGTAAAGGAAAGCAAAAGCCTACGAAAAAAAAGTTCGTGAAGACTCCTCCTAATATAGAGTCAGTTAATAGATCAAAATATCTGTCTGAAAATGAAATAGAAGATCACCACAAAGGTGAATTTCCTAAAAAAGAGATGACTGTTTAGACACCTTGAAAGATTGATCAGGGTGTATTTAAAGAAATCAGGGTAAGTGAGGAGTTAAATCCTTCTTGTACTAAATTTCTTTTTCCTACAGAGAGCTCATCAAATCCCGTTAAAGTTTATTCAAGCCCCAAGACTCACCCTACAAATAAACTAAGGTTAAATATGAAAAATGCGTTGAACCCAAAGATTGAAAAGAATCGGGTCATATAATTGCAGGAGTCATCAAATGATGAAGATGATGAAAGGGCAAAGTTTGTTGAAGCAGCATTAAGTAAGGTGCTAGATAACATTGAGCAAAATTTGAAAAGGGTACCTAATCTTGTTCCCAAAAATTGTCCAAATCATTCGGATGATGAAGAAAACCTACAGGAGAATGCAACATCAATAATTTCAGACTTTAAAGGAAAAGATCCAGCTGAATGTGAACATGGTGAACCTTCAAAATAACAAGTGAATATGGATAAAGACAATATTGCAAATGAAAATTATGAATAATTAGATATATTTATAAGAGAATTTGAAAAAGATAAACATAGTAAATAAATTGAGCAATTCAAGCTTCAAAATGAGCATATAAATCAAATTAATGATGTCTTGTTGCAAGAAAACAAAATGTTGAAACAAGATCTGCAAGAGATTAATAAAAATTATTCAGAGTTGGAACAGGTGGTAGAAGAAGTAGTAAAAAGGAGGAAGATAGCACAAGAGCAGAACATTCAACTTATCATAGAAAAGAAGGAGATTGAGGAAAGGCTAACTTAGGTACAAAAGGAATACAACTGGTTACAAAGGAAGGCACAAGAATTGGATGGGCTGGTTGCACTGGCTGAAGCTGCTAGAAGACTTTGATCTGATGATTAAGTTAGTATATATTTGACATATGTCATATTTAGTTAATTAGATCTTTTAAGATTGATAATTTTCTATTTTTGGAAGCCTAATCCTTAAAAGGCGGATCTAGAAACAATGTTTTTGCTTTTACTTTTTTCTATATATTGTAAAATTTTGTTCGAACAAAGGGAGACACATGAGGGTCGACATATGCATGGAACTTGTGTATAGTTCGACAATATTATGACTGTGTAAGGAGTTCGTTTTTGAAATGAATGACTCTATTATCTATGGGATATAGGTTTAAAGCTATATATTGTTTTAATGTTCTATGGTTCTGTTTGAACATTTGTCTGCACTTTTTATTTATATGGATGTTTTATGTATGAATTTTGTTACAGCTGATTTTACCACACATGGTGGATCACACCTATATGGCCTTCCCTATCCCTCTACAGACTCTTTAGACCCCATGGACCATTTTTGTACCTTTGATGTTTCCAATATCATCCCTAAGAACATGCAATAATTTCCATACGCGACTTTTAATCCCTTTCTCGCGTATATACACGGATTTGACCCTTAAACCCATGTACATCGGGATGTGTGCAAAAGGCCAAATGATTTTGGAGTTTTCCTTGATGTGGATTCGAGTCACTTGTCTCTTGGCCTTCCATATGCCTTGAGATCACTCGAATTCAACCTTCCATTACCCCATTGAAGAGCTATATAAGGAACCCTTTGGATACATTAAAGGGAGAGGAATTGAAGAGCAAGAAAACTATAGTCCATTGTTGCCGGAGCTTATACTTGATTCTGCATCCCTTTGTCCCTTGGAGCACTTTGTTTTCTTCCCAAGCTTTCCTTTTTTGTGTGAGCTTGCTATCGAGAGATCAAGGATTGAAGTGGTGGAGGCCCAAGTGGGGGACTCAGTTTCTCCGATTCGCAAACGTGCCGACAGAGGTTGTCACTATTGTAATCTCTATTTTATATCAATAGAAATATCTTTGCCTATCCAATAATGTGTATTTAAATGAGTATTTGATCCATGGATGCTTTTAAATGGTTATATGTTATTGATTATATATGCTAGAGTAGGTCTAACACAATTATATATAGCATGCTTGTCTTGTTTGTTGAATGTTGAGGAAGCAAATTGCTAATACAAGCGAGAGTGGAAAAGCTCAACGGGGATCTACATCAACCATCCAGAATAAGGTACAAATCAAGATCCTTTAGTGTTAGATGTTTGGTTTCTCTTGAATATAGGGAAGGATTGATTTTTGGAGTTAATCTATCTGTTGTGGTAACCCAATCCATAGGAATTTCTCTCCGTAACAAATGTCTATGTTGGAAAATGAATATTATTGTTGAAAGATGTTTGAAATGTATTATTGAACACCTGAATTTTATATGATGCAATGAACGTAACCTGTTTGTTTCCTCTTTGTATCATTTATGATTTGAACCTATCTCCTATGCTTGAACATTATTCTTTCTTTTATATCTTGTTCTTATACATACATTATATGATGTTTTTAGATTATTTGTTTCTTTGTAGCTGATTGTGTATTCTTGGATTTTTATTGTTATCCGAAAATGAACAAAAAACATCTTTAAATTCTGAGGTGCCTAAACCATGCTTCCTTGTAGTCTAGTTGGTAGACTTTAGGATAAACATATTTTGGTGACCATGCTCGGTAGGAAGCATAGAAGTTCTTCCTTGGTTCAACATTAATAGATCTGGTTTGCAGGGTGAACATAATCAGTTAATGGTTTTATAAACTACATTTTTTTCACCTATTTTTGTTAAAGAAAAGCAATTATGGCTCCTAAAATAGCCGAGATTAGGGAAAATACTTCATCTCCTCTACATCCAGGAGTCCCAGATCTCGAGTAGATTCTAAGGGATGCTAGGAAAAAATTGACTTCTACCTCTTCTAGAAGATTTATGTATCCTTCATCTTTAGAAATACCTGATTCATCATAGTTTTCTTCTCCTTTTGCTGATCCACAACTTGATAAAGAAAAAGAGGAACAAGACTTGTCTTTTCCTGTCATTCAAATTGATAATTTTCAGGTTTTTACAAATCTTTTATTGTCTGACGAGGTTAATACTGAGCTTCTACATACAGGATTTGTTTCATTAAAAACTCAAGTTTCAAGTTACATTACTCTCACGAGTAGGATCACACTTCATCAGCTTAATTTCAGTAGCTCTTCTTCTTCATCAAGCCAATATAGTCCAAAAATGGCTACTGAGCCTCTTCATTATATGGACCGTATAATGGCTGTAAGGTTTTCTCCATTCACATTTTCAGTCATTCCAAGATTTCCAAATGATGTGCCTACCATGGATGAGTGGGGAGATTTTCTTCCGTGATTCAGAAAGAAGGAAGAGGATAATCTAGCATATCATGTAATTAAATTTCATCAATACATGGATCAACTAAGTATACATCATGAAGATGTATTGATGAAAATGCTCATGTACTCATTGGATGGTTGTGCTAGGAAATGGTATAAATATCTTCCTGCTTCTAGTATTTCCTCGTTGAAAGACTTTCATGATGCCTTTTATTAATATTACAAGAGGATTTACCCAGCTGAATGTATCTTTGAGCATTATTGTGAGGGATATACATTATATATTCAAAGTTCAGTAGCAGAATCCTCCAATAGTGAAGACGAAAGGGAGGAAAATATTGAGGAAAAAGAGGATGATTCATTGTCATATGTAGCTTTTGCTAAATCGGTTTTACAACAGGAGGATTTTCAGCAGTCAGATATTAAATTTGATGACAATAATACTTCGGATGCATTTGGAATCAATTCAAATGTTTCTTATAATGATGATTATAATACAGAAGCTAGTCCAAGTTTGTTTGAAGATCATATTGCTGGTGTTAATTTTCATAAAACTTCATATTTTTCATTAGAGTTTTACCAGACAGCACCAATTTTAGATGAATATGATGATGATCTTAAAAAGAAAGATCCAGATATGTGTAATATGGAAGAATCCAATCAGCAGGTTCATGAAGACATCCAGTCCATTATACATGAACAATTTTTCCTTACATATCATTTGGAAATGAAGCACAATTGGGAGGACCCAGTGGTCATTTATATGGACTCATGGTTATCAAAATGTTTCATCTTTCTAGAATTTGGAATCAAAGTAGCATATGATTTTAAGTATGCTTTGCAAATTAATTTTTTTCTTCAAATGATAAATTCTTCTTTGATTTCTATCTATCTGCAAGAAGTTGTTATAGTCGGTTGGATGCTTACACCGAAATCTCATCACCATCATGTTATGAGATAGGTATTCCCTTTTTTGCTCCAATCCCTCAAAGTTTTCCCTAGAGAAATGATAAGAAAAAATATCCCCTTGCAATTTTTCCTTGTTTTGAGCTGGTAATGCTCCTCTTCCATTGACAAAAGGTGGTTCTAGGGAAACACTACTCCTGATACATGAGCAAGAAGTGGTGCCACCACTCCTTCCCTCACTGCAATAATAGTTTCCCCCTTATCACCGCCTGTTTTCTTCATTGGAGGAGCGGTGCTCGAGTTTTCAAGGAAAAAAGAGAAGCTTTGAGAGGATTCTCGAAGCTAACCTCTGTGGAGCCTCATCCCTATGGTTTAGGACCAGATGGAGCTCAAGATCCTCCCTTTTAGGACCTAATATCCACCTCACCCATGAGATCCTCAACCATTCCTATCCTCCCATGCCTTTAAAGATTGGCTCACCCCCCATGGGACAAAGGAGGAATAATTGTGTTTCATACCCAAACTCTGTCAAAATCATTCTTGAGTCTTTGGAGGCAAGGTGAAGTTAGAGGCAAGGGGCCATTGGAAGGAACTCTCAACACCAAGGCAGGAAGGTTTTAGTCTCTCCAATCATTTCTAATAAAAAATGTCTTTTCTTTCCCATATTTACTGTTTCATTTGCATATATTGATTGATTCCTTGGTCATGAGCATAGATCTAGTTGATTAAATTGTATGCTATCATGTTTCTCTTGTTGCTTTCCATATTTTATAAGCTATTCTATGAGAATAGAGAGGACAACCTTTGAGAGAAGTATCATGGCATTCCATTCAGTTGATTAACTAGATCTAGGGGAATTTTAACATTTGGTGTTTGTGTTTTGTTCTAGACCTAAACCATTCAGATCTAGGGAGCTAGCTCTTGTCTGCAGGAGGTGTGTATTTCTGACTAACAATGCTATCATGGATTCATTGGAAGTATGATTACACATTATTAGTTTGTGTCTACGTATTAGAAGTAGGGGTAGGTGAAAGAATAAGCTTGTCATACGAGCATGTAGATTATTTTCAGTGTGTTGGCTTCCAACAGTATTTTGTCATTTCAAAGGTGTGTGTTCAGAGTTTGAAAAAGTTGCAAAGATTTGGGAAATGAATCCATAACCCAATGGATTAGTAGTAGTTATGAGTTTTGGTTGACATAAATTAAAAGGCACTTGGTCTATAGTTCTTGGAAAATCATAGGGAAATTCCATCCCCAGATGGAGCCAGTATTATTCCTAGGTCTGTCAACTATTTTCCCTAAGCTTATCTTTTTATCTTAGACAATTTGATTCCCTTTGATTTTATTTTTCTCCTTTGTTTGGGTAGTTTTGATTTCATTTTAAATACCTTTTTGCATTATACAAATATGTTAGTTTAGACTAAATCTCCTAGTATATTAATAAGTGTTTGGTCACGTAATAAAATGAATGTCAGGTTAAGGTTGAATATTGCATATCCTATGTTTTAATGCAACCTGGTAATGCATCTAATAATTCATGCGCATGCACGCTACTAGGTTTCCAAGTTAGTTTTATGTGCAAATTTCAAACCTTATCAAATAATAATGCATATGTTCAGAATTTGGGATTTGTTCCAACTTACAAGCCGACAGTTGGCTCTAAGTTACACCTGGAAGAGAAATAGTACTGCTCCATATTCAAACATCATTTCGAACTCAATGCTCTGTACCCTATTAGTTCGATATGAAACCGTGATTGATATTCAAAGAGGGGTTTTCATGTTTTCTTCTAAGATTTATGTTTCTAGTGTTCTGTCTACAACCTCGAATTCAATCATGGATTCAGATAAGAAACATCATTCCATCGGTCATGTACTCCAAATTGAACCCCAGAATGTTGATTAGATGAGTAAACTTCCATTAGTTGTTTCGAAGTTGAAAGAAGCAGGATAGTATACCTTGTGTGAAATAATTGGTGATTATCATATAGAGGTTATGAAATCTTTCTGCCAGAATTTTGAGGACTCAATGGTGAACGTTGGTGGGCTCGAGTTTTCAGTAACAGAGGAATCCATTGGACAGGCTATTGGCACTACTCCTGAGGGTGAAAAATGGTATAAAATAAAATCAATAGATAAAGATTATGGAAAATTTCTTCTACCTGCACACAAAAACTCTAATTGGAGCCAAGGGATTCAAAGGACCTTTCTACTTGAAGAATGTCATGATGTTCTGCATATCATCCAAAGATATATGAAATGTGAGGGTAGGTTAGCCACCATCTACCTCTATCATATGTGGTTTCTTCAGCACATATCAGGTACCAAAAGGTTAAACCTACCCTATTATTTTCTGAAGAGTTTAAGTAAGATGGTCATTAGGGTGCGGAATCATCCTGATTCTTAGCAACAACATTTTTCATCGTGGCTTGGTTAAATTGTTAATTTCCAAAGAATTAGAAAAAAATGAGAGATCCTTGTCTCATTTCTTATTTTGGTTCGGTTTCAAAGTTGAATTTAAGGAATGTAAAGAAGGTAAAAGAAAGCAAAACCCTACAAGGAAAAAAAAATGTGAAGACTCCTACTGATACAGAGGCAATTAATAGATCAAAATATCTTTCTAAAAATGAAATAGAATATCACTACAAAGTTGAAGTTCATGAAGAAGAGATGACTATTAAAACACCTTCAAAGATTGATCAGGGTAGATTTAAAGAAATCAGGGTAATCTAGTAGTTAAATCCTTCTTGTATTAAATTTTGTTTTCCTATAGAGAGCTCATCAAATCCTATTAAATTTTATTCAAGGCCCAAGAATCGCCCTGCAAATAAAATAATGTTAAATATGAAACTGTGTTAAACCCAAAGATAAAAAGGAATTGGGTTATAGAAGTGTAGGAGTCATCAGATGATGAAGAAGATGAAGGGGAAAAATTTGTTGAAGCAACATTAAGTAAGGTTCTAAATAACATTGAGCATAATTTGAAAAGGGTACTGAATCTTGTTCCCAAAAATTGTCCAAATCATTCAGATGATGAAGAAAACCTACAGGACAATGCAGCATCAATAATATCAGACTTTAAAGGAAAATATCGAGCTGAATGTGAACATGGTGAACCTTCAAAAGAACAAGTGAATATGGATAAAGCCAATATTGCAAATGAAACTTATGAAGATTCAGATATCTTTATAAGAGAATTTGAAAAATATAAACAGAGTAAATAAATTGAGCAATTCAAGCTTCAAAATGAGCATATAAATGAAATTAATGATAGCTTGTTGCAAGAAAACAAAATGTTGAAACACGATCTGCAAGAGATTAATAAAAAATATTCAGAGTTGGAACAGGTGGTAGAAGAAGCAGTAAATGGAGGAAGATAGCACAAGAGAAGAACATCCAGCTTATTAGAGAAAAGGAGATTGAGGAAAGGCTAACTTAAGTTCAAAAGGAATATAATCAGTTACAAAGGAAGGCACAAGCATTGGATGGGTTGGTTGCGTTGCCTAAAGCTGCTAGAATAGTTTGATATGATGATTAAGTTAGTATAGATTCGACACATGTTATATTCAGTTAATTAGATATTTTAAGATTGATACTTTTCTATTTTTGGAAGCTTAATCCTAAAAAGGTGGATCTAGAAACAATCTTTTTGGTTTTACCTTTTTCTATATATTGTAAAATTTTGTTTGAACAAAGGGAGACACATGAGGGTCGACATATGCATAGAACCTTTGAACAGTTAGACAATATTATGACTGTGTAAGGAATTCTTTTCTGAAATGAATGACTCTATTATCTATGGGAGCTAGGTTTAAAGCTATATATTGTTTTAACGTTCTGTGGTTCTATTTGAACCTTTGTCTTCACTTTTTATTTATATGAATTTTTTCTGTATGAATGCCTGAGTTGGAAAATGAATATTATTGTTGAAAGATGTTTGAAATATATTTTTGAACACCTGAATTTTATATGATGCAGTGAATGTAAATTCTTTGTTTCATCTTTCTATCACTTATGATTTGAACCTATCTCCTATGATTGAACATTTATTCTTTCTTTTACATCTTGTTCTTATACGTACATTATCTAATGTTTTCAGAATATTTGTTTCTATGTACCTGATTTTGTATTCTTGGCTTTTTATTGTTATCCGAAAACAAACAAAAAGCATCTTTAAATTCTGAGGTGCCTAAACCCTACCTCCTTGTAGTCTAGTTGGAGGACTTTAGGATAAACACTATACTCTTCATATTCATGGTAGTATCTTGAGTTAAAATCTATATAGAGTTTAAACATATCAAGGCAATTTGATATTAGACAAGATAGGTGGACTAAGTTTATGATAGATAATTCTAATGGACATGTTTGTAGCACCTCTCAACTCAAGACCTCCTTTTGAAGCTAGCCCATACACTCAACTCTTGAACCATCAAATCTCTTAATATTCATAGTAGATTAACTTTACATAAAAAAAGTACTATAATTTATGCATCTATTCCTTTTATCAGTGTTGACAACACCTTCCCAAATTATTAAGGCCATACAAAGCCTTCAAATATCCTTTCTTTATGGGAAGGAGGGGGGATACTATAAAATAAATAAAATGGTCCCTTGTGGCTAGGCACAAAGTTTTTCTTCCAAAAGGTTCAATAGTCCTAGTTATTTGCAACCTTAAAACTCTCAACAAGGTATTGGTAAGGAACATCTAATGGAGGACATATTTGTGCATAAAAGGTATTTCTTGGTTTCTTTGGGAATGTCATTGGTAAAAATAGTATTGAAACAACCATTGCATGGGTAAAGGAAACTATAAGAAACCTAATTAAAATGCATTGATGAACTACCTTTGATTGAACATAGTGATATCTCCAAGTGAAATCATAGATATAAAATCCATTACATTCAATGAAATTTCACTTGCACCATTGCAAAATCAACATTTTTATCAACAATTCATTTATCACAATCCCATTCATTCCATTAAATCCAATTATCCATCTCATTCATTCCATCCAATCTAGTGATCATTTCATTGATCCCATACACAAGCATTCCATCATTCCATAACCTTCATTTGCAATATACCATCTTATGGCTTATGCATACACCTAAAGAAGGCTGCAAAATATATTATGTCACAACTTTTTCCTGATGCAATTCCCTACATGATTGTGCACCTATAGGCATATACAAGGGAGAAGCACTATGTGAATGTGCACATACAAGAAACTATAGGAGAGGAATGTGCACCTACCTTCTTAACTCCATCAACCTCACATGTTAATGTCATTGACATGTAAGACAACATATTTATTGTAAGGATTTCCCACTCTATCCATCCATCAAAAACCCTTCCCATTCTTTGGATCCCTTCTACCACAAACCCATTGTCTTACAGAATCTCATCCATACAATAAAACTAGATAGACATTAATTACTTTGTTAAAATCATGAAATATCAACCCACCTCGTATCATGTTAACCTTGTGCATTCTATCAAGAAACCCCTTCAGTACCCCATTGTAGGAATTCCTTAGTTACAATATTACTAACTCCAATTGGCCCACTAGCTACACCTCCCAAAGGTCCATCCCCAACATCATCTGCAATCAACACTTTCAAGATGCAAAGTTGAAAGCACCACTTGCAGTCACACTCTACTCTAAGATTGGGAGTAGTAATATTGCAAACATAGAACACACTTCAACAAATGAATGGACCAATTAAATCAACCTATCATAGGTTCAATAGTCCCATCTCGGATAAAAAATCCATTATAATCACTAAAACTACACCAGCATCTCACCCACAACCTCACACAGTTCTTGGAGACTGTCATAGGCACAAATCACTCCAACCTTTAGAATATTTTGGGCATCACACCCACTAAGATCCTCCAACAATTCCTTTTCACTAATAGCAATTCATGCCTGACACAGATATGGAGAATATGAGATGCAGATAATTGATACCATGTCGTAATTTTCATCTACGTGATATACAAATATGCACTCAAATAATATTTCCTACAACTAAAACAAAAATACTAAACCACCAATCAAACCTTTTCCTACATATTTGAAGAATTTATCCTACATACAACAACTTGAAGAAAAGAGATAGCAATGCAGAATTGAAGAATATACCTTTAATGATCTTTTGTTCAATGTAGTTTTTTATTATAAAAATTTAGTCACATTTACAAATTTTATCAATCTGGATGTTTAGTCTATCTTTAGACTTTAATATTCACTGAGGTCAAGTACATCCTAGAATGGGTTGGAATATACCTGTAACTGAGAGAGAAAATAATTTTTAAATTCCTTTAGCACTCCTAGCAAAATTTTTCTCTCAGATCATTCTGAATCACCCCAAATAATGCGTTTTGAATAGAAAAGGAAACAAGGAAAAATGGACAGCAACCAGGGGGCAACAACTAGAGCATTCAATTGGATAAGTGAATTTGTTGCTTTTTTAGACATAAAGAGTTTGAATATAAAAAGATTTTAGAAGAAGAGGCAGATGTTACCAAATTAATGAATTTACTTTCGTCGTACCATATTAATAAATCTAGCTAATATAATTTAGGAATTTTACCATAGGAAGCATTTCAACAGAGCATTAACAAAAAAACCAAGAACTCTAGCAACATGTGGGCACAAACATGACAAATAAGCTAGGGTGGTTAATTCATTCAAGAAGAGATTTGGAAAATCCTTAAACAATGGTGTAAAGGTCAGAACCTTATTAAAAGGATTCAAAATAGGAATGGAATGAGGTTTAGCACTGACTAATTTTACACATCATTTAAATGTAGATACTAAGACTCTCAAAGGTAACCACGCAATTATTCATGTAGGATTCATAGGTTGGTTAAGAAAGTATAAAGATTACCAAATTTCTTTGATCTATTCCAATTTACCTATACCTGAGATAAGTGGAGGATTTATCTCAGGAACTGAGGGTTTTGACAGTCTGTCACAGGCTTGATCTAGTTAACTAATAATCAAGAACTTCCTTCTACCCCAGTCAATGGTATGAAATAAATAGTCAACAACAACATCTTTGGTCAATGACAACATCTAATTCTGTCAATGACATTCTCAGAGTAGTAAATAACAGAGGTGAGGGTTTGTTAAGGGTTGGCATCATCATCTACAAGAAGCTTCCTTCAATCAGTTTTCTCTTGACACCACTAATCAAAACGATCCCTAAGCAGAGCCATCATTGCACTATTGAAGTCATCAAAGTTCATATCGAGGACACAGTTGGTCAACTCAAGTCCTAACATGGACTGGTTTTGTTCAAAAGAAATCATCAAGGGTTAGATAAGCACTTAACAAGGATATTGTTATTTCTCTTGATCACTGGTAATGAGATCATGATGTTGCAACAATCCTAGCTTTATCAATTGAATTTGGATAGTGGGATGCTAAGGAGTTTATCTTTGTTTCTCTTGATTACTGGTGATGAGATCAAGACCTGATGAGAATACTATTGGATCATATTGAGGCTATCATTGGACAATCCAAACAAATTTAATGCAAAAATCAGGTGGTTTCCAATAGGTAAAGAAGAGAATATATAGGGCTAGAAGGGATTACATGAGTAATAATGAAGAAGAAATAATAGAAACCAACGTACAAATACAACTTGCATGTCATGTCCCACAAAAAATAAAACTCTTGAATTTTGTAATGAACCTAAAGAGGTGCAGGTGCCTAATTCTACCAGACTTCACTTAACCAACTTAGAGGAACTACTACCTTAACTTATTAGATGACATTAGGGTGGGGGTTAGCACTTTTATAATTCATATAACCTTTATATGCCTACCGGAAGACTCTCAACTTGATCAATATCAACCAACAACCTTTCCTTTTAATAAACCTTTCACTTCGCCCCTCACTATGTTCCTCCAACTTATTATTTATTGGATGGGCTTGATTAGGTTAAGCACTTAGAAAATTCAAATGCTTCCAAACCAACCATTTGCTTGAGCAATCTTAATGGTAGGAAAGGCACTTACTATTTACTTTATCGTTTCAGGTCGGGATGAAACCCCAGATACGTATTGATGAATTAAGACTACATTGCAAGGATAGGATGGGACCTAATGGAGAATCTCCCTTTAAGCTTTACATAATACATTAAGTAATTGCACCATATTATTGATGATGGATTCATCAATAAAAGGAAACAGAGCTAAGTCATCATCCAAATTAGAGTTTCTAATTTGTATTCCTGTGGGCATAGGGATACTTTAAACTCTACCAAATTCTAAAAATCCTCCAACAAGTAACCTAGGGAATCAAAGGATAAGATTCATAGGTAGAGGGTAAAAGGACACCCCTGCTTCATAGATATATGAATATGGATCATATTTTACACTTGCTTTTTGATACATACCCTAGAAGAAGCATTCAAAAATGCAGACTAAAACTTGAGATGAATGACTTGCCAAAACCTAACCATTCCAACAACATATGATACTTTTCATTAACTCTTGTAGCTTGTCCATTGAAACTCAATTTAGGGTGGGTTGCTCGACATAAATTATCTTAAAGAATACAGTGAGTTGAGTTGAGTTTAGTTTAAGTTTAGTATAGAAATGAAAATTTTTCTTTCATTAACAAAAGGGAATAACCAACTTCCCACTAAACTCACAGTTGCACCAAGATTCTGCGAGAATGCCATGCATTGAATGAAAAAAATTCGTGGTTCAAAAGAACCTACCCACTACATTGTAATTGACATTGTTTTTGTTAGGGATATATTAGGATGCCATATGAGTTTACCAATCTGCAAATGCATTCTCTCAACTAGATAAGATCATAAAATTGAAGTATCATGAAATTTTCATGAAGCCTTCCCCATGAATATTAACCAAGCAATTACTTTCATATTTATTAATATTTTGCAGGAAGGAAGACCAAATAGTTTTGGTTTTGTTCCTCACATATTCAAGGAAATATTTCAACATGATGCTTTGGATAGTAGTCTAACCTTTACCTTCACAATTAGCATGTTGGAGGTTTGCAAGGGATCTTTGAGAGATTTTATTGTGCATCGACCTACAAGGAAAACATAACCCTTTTCAAAATGGAAACACCATACATTCTTGTGATTTTATGTTTTTAAGTTTTTGAAATGTGCTTCTATTCTCTCACAAAATTTTATTTGAATATTTGAATAGATTGGTGAAATTTTCTAGTTTTAGTATAGCCTTTCAATTCAAATGTATGCACCAAGTGGTGTGGAGATTGAAAATTTGTAGTTGCACGAGGTTGTAGTGATGGATTTCAAACAAGAATTTCAATTGTACAGTCTAGGAAGACGAGCAAGATCAATTTCATGGACCAACGTCAATGAGGCTTCAAGAAGGTCACATAGGTGAGTTGCAGTAATGTTTACTAAATTTTGAGCAGTGTATTTTCTTAATGATATCCTTGGTAAAATCCTAAAGCTTACAAAACTTTAATTCCAGCTGATTCATCACTTCTTTTCATCTCTGTAATCATAAAGATATGTATTACAGATAAACATATAGATATATCACTAAAGGTTATAAGTTTTCAGGAACCTTTGAATATAATTTCACTTACTGGGAAATTTAGTTTTTCATAAATTGGTAAAGAAAATATGGACTAAGAAGATTTTCTTGATGGGATCTCTTCCTCATTTCAGCTTGATTAGGATTGTCATTAGAGGTTCGAGGGTTGATGATGCATGCACCATAATAAGAAAGTTTTGGATGGCTTATTTAGGTGGAAGCAAATATATTCTCAAGACATGGGCTAGTGGCCAAACTATGGAAGAAACAAAATCTATAAACTTGTCACTCTCTTCCCTTGGAGGCGTTATTAATGCATTGTAGAGGAAACAACCTCACATACCTTATAAGTACTTGAACCTTTGAACTCCAAAGCATGGAGAGGTTCCTACAGCTTTTGATGTTCCTTATGCTAGTAACTTTGAAGCAACATCCCTAATTTAACAATTGCTAGGAGTGCTAGAAAAAATGAGCTTAAAGATTTAGAACATACTACAAATAGGGATTCTACATATTTTCTCTATCAAAATAGCAAAAAAAGGGTTTTTTTTTTTAGGATTGTCTTGGTTACAACATTTTAAAAAATTTCTTAACACTAAGATATAACCAGAGTTTTATCATCCTTGCTAGCCACGTAGCTGACTAGGTATTCTAGAATATATTGAATTTGCTTCTTGAGAGCATCCTCTTAATTCTCCTTATTCAAGATCTAACTTATCTTGTCTACTATCCATTTACTTATCTCTCCCCCGAAGTTGACATCCAATTCACATAGGATGTAATATATCTTCTCTACCATGATTTTTTGAATGTTTTGGGACAAGGTAGATTGTTGAGATTAGCTCAGGGAAATAACTTCATTACATGTTCATTAGTTAGCTTGTGTTCTCATCATGTATTGGGAAGTATTCACTGTCTACTGACTTATTTTTTACTTCTATCTGCTTATGATTTTGTTCATAGTGGTCTTTGTTCCTTGGTGACCCAGGGCACTCTCAAAATCACCCTCCATGAAAGTATCCAACAAAGCCACTCAAGTTGTGTGTGGAGGAGTAAATATTCATTACATGATACATAACATCTAATGTTAAGTAGAAAAATGAGTGACTTTGTTATAGAAATATCCTTATGAAGGTATGAATTTTGAATTTGTTTCCTATACTAAGAAGTAAATTCAAATCTTGTTGTCTTTTTTGTGACTTGAAACCAACAAAATTCAATCTATATTAAACCAAAGGTTGTTAGACTTGGACTTGGGAATAATTTAGGACATGATAATTCAAGAGTGACTTGGAAACCCGAAAAAATCAGCATCAATACTTAAGAATGACTCCCTAGATAAAAAAATTACAAAATAATTTAGAGACATTTGCATTCTATAGGAAAGTCCAAAACACCTCTTAATCTTGCATATTCAGAATGAACACAAACATGAGAAAGACTAACTACACTAGGTGCATAAATGAAAAAGAAATTTGAAAACCTATTATTGTTATGCCTGTTGTAACAATTCCATATGTACATACAATGGCTCACAACACACACACACTGGTTTATGGCTATGTAGAATTAGATTTTCTAATATGTGAATCACTCTTCAAATATTTGAATATATTGATGAACTTTTCTAGTTTTAGTATAGCCTTTCAATTCAAATTTATGCACCAAGTGGTATGGAGATTGAAAATTTGCAGTTGCATGAGGTTGTAGTGATGGATTTCAAACAAGCACTTCAATTGTATTGTCTAGGGGGACGAACAATATCTACTGCATGGACCAACGTCAATGAGGCTTCAAGCAAGTCACATAGGTGCTTTGCAGTAATGTTTGCTAAATTTTGTTTAGTGGTTTGTCTGAATGATATCCTCAGCAAAATATTAAAGCATAAAAAACTTTAAGTCCTACTGATTCATCACTTCTTTTCATCTATGTAATCAAAAATATATGTATTACATGTAAACATATGTTGATGTATTTGTAACATCGGAATGTGTTCACTTGTATATTTATATTGTATTTCATTGTACCTCGATGGAGATATTTGTTCCTCCAATCGGGAGAGTCTTTAATATAATAAAGTCATGTAAAGTCATTGAGGTTAACCCTCCGTTGTAAGTCCGGGCAATAGTCCCCACAGTTGAGGGGTACTAGGGTTATTATACTCTCGTAATGAGGTCAACCCTGGTAAGTAATTGTCAAGTGGACAACTAGTATAAATAGAGAGTGAGCATTTATATTTGACACACACACTCACTCAACTGTGGTGCATGAGTGAGAGAAGAGAATCTCGCACAAGTGAGAGAGAGAACAACTGTTAGAGATCATGTTTATGTCTTTGGGTTTTACTTTTGGAATTGGTGCTCATTCTATCTCTGAGGAAGTTGCAGGGTTTTCTCCTTTATGGTTTCCCCGAGGAAAACTATTTGTGTATCTTGTCTCTTGTGATTATTGTTGTGCATGTTATTCTCTCAGATAAGATCCTAGATCATATTGATTAAATGATAAAAATCTAACATGGTATCAGAGGTAACATGAGAAGAAGACAATCTGCAGGTGCAGAATCTAGGGCTTATTCTTTTTTGGGTCTCTCTCCATAAATCATCAGCAAAAGGAGGCTAGGTTAACTCTCCATTGAAGGGCGCATCTTTCTATCGAAGCAGAATCTGATTCTGATCATTTTTAGTTTTTGACCTACCACTGCAACAAGAAATTAGGGCTTTCCACAGAAGTGGAATTTTTGAGTGATCCCAGCATAGGATTTCTCTCCTCCTCAAAATTGAAGTTTAGAAACCAATATAAAAAAATTTGGTTGGGTATAACCCCGGGAAAGTCAAACCCTAATTTTCCCCTAAACCAAAAACCAGAACTGCAGAAGATCAGCTCCATATCAAGTTTCGACTTCTCAAAATTGGTAAGATCTAAATATTTTGTATTTGCATTTGAGGTTGTCAATTAAGATGTCTCATCACACTAAGCTTGATGAAAAGCTTGAAGGAGCTGAAAAATTCCAAGCATGGAAGTATAGGATCTCACTGGTTCTTGAAGAAAATGAATTGGACACCTACATAAGTGGAGAGGTTCCAGTTCCAAAGGGAGATGAGGATAAATCCTTACACAAGAAGAATTTGGTCAAGGCCAAGAGTATCATTTTTTATTCAATCAAGGATCACCTTATACCACAAGTGTCTTCCCTAAAGACACCCAAAGAGATGTTTGATTCCTTAACCAAGCTATTTGAAGGGAAGAATATAAATCAGAAGATGACTTTGAGAAATCAGTTGAATAATGTAAAGATAAAGAATGCATAGACCATACAGTCATACTTTATAAGGGTCTCTCAAATAAAAGAACTTGAAGTAGTGGATGAAGAAGTAGAGAATGCAAAAATTGTGATGACTTCCTTCAATGGTCTCCCTAGGTCATGGGACTCCTTCATTCAAGGGATTTGTGCTAGAATAAAGCTAATCACTTCCAGTATAATGTGGGAGGAATTCTCACAAGAAGAATCTTGGATAGTAGCTCAAGAAGAGAAGATGAGAAATGAAGATCAATCTCTCACAACACATGCCAAGAAAAGTAGAAGGGACTACCATCATCCAAATGATAAGCATTCTCACCAAAATCAGAAAGATAATCCTAGAAGATATAACAGAGATCTATCTAAAATCAGATGCTATACATGTGACGAGAAAGGATACCTTTCCAGAGAGTGTCCTAGAAACAAAGGTGGCTCTCACAAGAATAAGGGAAACAAAAGAATACATCATGCTCACACTACAGAGGATGATGAACCTCCCAGAAAGAGAGTCAAAGAAGAAAGTGAAGACACTTCAAGTGATGAAGAATATGTTTTGATTTCTTCCCTCACGGGAACTGTCGCACATGGAAGCAATGATTGGCTCATAAATAGTGGGGCTTCCAAGCATATAACAGGATTCAAGGAATCCTTTGTGAAACTATCCAAACATGAGTCACCCCACAAAGTGAAACTTGGAGATGATGACCAATATCCCATAAAAGGTAGTGGTGAATCCTCCTATAAGCAAGACTCTGGAAAGTATGCGAAGATGAAGGATGTCTTGTTTGTACCAGGACTAAAGAAGAACCTTCTCTCCATATCTGCATTGGATGCAAAAGGCATGAGGGATGAATTTGCAGATGGACAAGTACTTATGTGGCCAAAGGGAAAGACTATAGATGATGCAATAGTGATTGGAGAGCAAGAGGGAGGATTATACAAATTAAAGGGCCAACCAGAACAAGCCTTGGTTCATGACTTAGTAGAGCCAAGTGAACTTTGGCATAAAATGCTTGCACATTTGCACTTCAGGGCACTACTACTTGCAAGAAAAGTTGTTGAAGGTATTCCAGAAATATAGGCAAAACATGAAGGTGTTTGCAAAAGATGTGAGAAAGGAAAGAACAAAAAGAAGACATTTCCAAGCAGCAAGAGCAAGGAAAAAGGAATAGTGGAAATCATCCACTCAGATGTATGTGGTCCAATGTCATCTAGTTCATTAAGTGGGTATGTATATTACGTTTCTTTCATTGATAATTTTTCTAGGAAGACATGGATATATTTCTTGAAAAGAAAATATGAAGTATTCAATAAGTTCAAGGAATTCAAATCCTTGATCAAGAACCACACAGAGAAGAAAATCAAGATCTTTCGATCAGACAATGGCAGAGAATTCACATCAGATGAATTCAAGGAATTATGTAGAGATTCAGGGATTAATAGGGAGTTGACCACTCCATATAATCCACAATAGAATGGGGTTGCAAAAAATAAGATTATAATGATTATGGAAGAAGCAAGGGAAATGATTCATGATCAATATCTTCCCATGCATTTATGGGAAGAAGTTGCTAGGACAGTTGTGTATGTACAGAACCGTACTCCACATAGAGTACTTGAGAACAAGACACCTAAAGAAGTCTTCTCTGGCAAGAAACCAGAAGTCATTCATTTCAGAATATTTGGTTGTCCAGTATACATATGCATTTTGAAAGAAAAGAGGACAAATTTAGATCCTTTAGGAAAGTAGGGTATATTTGTGGGATATAATGAAAGCTCGAAGGATTAAAAAATATACTTCCCAGGATTCAAGAAGATCGACATCAGTAGGGATGTGAAATTTGACGAAGACTCAACTTACAACAAATCCAGAAAAAGACCTATTGCAGCACTTGAAGAAATAGAAGTACATAGGATCTGAGATACAACTATGAATGAAGAAACTCTAGAAGAAGATAGAGAAATAGAAGAACCTCGGGAACCTGTAGATCCACCCCAAGAGAAGAATCATTACAAAAGGAAACCTTCATGGGTATGAGAGGATATCCAAGGTGTAGAGAGATATGGGGATTTAGAAGAAATGCACGGAGAAAGGAAGAGAACTAGGTCCTACTCCATTTTTGTAGCCCTACTATGTGACATAATTTATAAAGAACCTTCCAACTATGAAGAAGAAACGAAAAATAAAGAATGGAAGAATGCTATGATCGAAGAGTACCAGTCGATCATGAAGAATGATGTTTGGGATGTGGTCCCAATACCAGAGGGAAAGTCTGTTGTTACTTCCAAGTGGATTTACAAGATCAAGCATGCTGCAGATGGCAGCATAGAGAAATATAAAGAAACATTTGTGGCACATGGCTTCTCCCAGAAGGAAGGGATGGATTATGAAGAAACTTTTTCACCTATAGCCAGATACACTTCCATCAGATCAGTACCTGCTCTGGATGCAGTGATGAAATGGAAGATACACCATATGGATGTCAAGACCGCATTCTTGAATGGTGTAGTGGAAGAGGAAGTGTATGTGGAGTGGCCACTCAGATTCGAGACACATGATAGGGAGACTCATGTGTGCAAATTGAAGAAGGCCCTATACAATTTGAAAAAAGAACCCAGGACATGGTACGGTAGGTGACAACTTTCTGATTAGCTTGGGATTTACCAAGAGTAAAGTGGATTCTAACCTTTACTATAAGTTTGAGGAAGGGAACCCAGTGATACTCCTACTATATGTAGATGACCTATTTGTGATAGGTGAGGATGGGTTGATTGCTGACATGAAGAGGAAGATTGATTCCGAGTTCGAGATGAAATACTTGGGTATGATGCACTACTTTCTAGGCATGGAGGTGTGGCAGAATGCAAATGGAATCTCCCTGGGACAAGGGAAGTATGCAATAATCCTGGAGAGGTTTGGGATGATGGACTGCAAGGCCATGACCACACCTATGGCATCGAACCTGAAGCTATTGAGTGATGCTTCATCAGATTTGGTTGATGCTATGATGTATCGTCAGATGATTGGGTCATTGATGTATCTGACGAACACAAGACCAGATATTTGCTTTGCTATGAACCAGGGATGATATTAAGGAACCATACTTATTTAAAAGTGTATAAATGTTGGTGAATATTACCAATTCTTAAAACTCCAACTATAAAATGATTAGTGATTTTTTTCAAAAAAATATTTTAATTTCCAAGGATTTTATATCGTTTATATAATAATTTGGCGATTTTTAGGGTGAAAAAATTTTACCCCATCAAAATTGGGCGAAATAAGGATTCAAAAAATGCAAAATGACGAATCTTTTTTGGGAGAAAAACATGGAAAAATAGCCCACTGGGCTAAAATTTGCCCCTAAAATTATCCCTACTGTGAACACATTGAGCCAGTTCTGACGGATCTGAGACATGTTCACCTGATTGCTACAAAGCATATTCTGAGGTACCTGAAGGGTACAGTTGACTATGGGCTCAAATATGAAGCGAATCAGAAGATTAACCTAGAGGGTTATGTGGATTTGGATTGGGAAAGGAGTGCCATTGATAGGAAGAGCACTTCAAGGTGTTGCTTCAGTATGGGATCAGGTGTGATCTCTTGGTTTAGCATGAAGCAGTCCTACATGGCACTAAGTACAGCCAAAGTAGAGTATGTCATAGCTTGTTTGTCTAGTTGTGAGGCAATGTGGCTGAGGAATCTACTATCTAATTTGTTTGATATCCAGTTGGATGCTACTTGTATATATTTCGATAACCATAGTTGTGTGAAGTTGTCGAAGAAACCGTTATTCCATGACAAGTCGAAGCATATCGAGATCAAGTATCACTATATCAGGGATATGGTGCAGAGAGGAGCAGTGAAGCTCCAATATTTTGCGACAGACAAGCAGATAGCTAATGTGTTGACCAAGCCATTAGCCAGAGTGATGTTTGAGTACTTCAGGGAGAATCTTGGTGTTCTCCAAATCGAGGTTCCCTCTAAGGGGAAGTGATGAGTTTGTAAGCCCTTCTGACATGGTGGTAGGATTGGTTCCTCCCATGGTCAGATGTAAGTGTTGTGCATTTTTGACATGGTGGCAGGATCAGTTCCTCCCATGTTCAGATTTAAGTGTTGTGCCTTTCTGACATGCTAGCAGAATTGGTTCCTCCCATGGTCGGATATAAGTGTTGAGAACTACAACCAACATGAAAAAGGGATGGCTCTATATAACTACAATCAGCATGAAAAAATTATGGCTCTATAGAGGAATACCTTGCAGAGGGAAAGGCCTACAACTAGCATGAAAAAGGGTTGTCTCTGTAGAGGAAGACCTTGCAAAGGGAAAGGCCTACAACCAACATGAAAAAGGCTTGGCTCTGTAGAGCTACTACCTGCATGAAAAAGGGTTGGCTCTGTAGAACTACAACCAGTATGAAAAAGGGTTGGCTCTATAGAGGAAGACCTTGCAGAGGGAAAATCCTACAACCAACATGAAAAAGGGATGGCTCTGTAGAACTACATCCAGCATGAAAAAGGGTTGGCTTTGTAGATGGAGAAATACATCCAACATGAAAAAGGGTTGGCACTGTAGACTTACATCCAACATGAAAAAGGGTTGGCTCTGTCAATGAAGACCTACATGGAGGCTAGGCCAACAACCAGCATGAAAAAGGGTTGGCTCTATAGAAATTCCCATGACGAGTAGAATTGAGATATAGCACCGTTTGCTCGAGATAGCGGGAGCAACGATGATGATGATGATCCAATCATGAAGACTTGTGTTGATGAACTGTGTCAAGAGAATACCTTCCTAGTTAAGAGGGAGTGTTGATGTATTTGTAAGTTCAAAATGTATTCACTTGTATATTTTATATTGTATTTCATTGTACCTCAATGGAGATGTTTGTTCCTCCAATTGGGAGAGTCATTAATATAATAAAGTCATGTAAAGTCATTGAGGTTAACCCTCCATTGTAAGTCGGGGAAATAGTCCCCATAGTTGATGGGTACTAGGGTTATTAGACTCTCCTAGTGAGTTCGGCCCTAGTAAGTAATTGCCAAGTGGAAAATTAGTATAAATAGAGAGTGAGTCTCTCTATTTGACACACACACTCACTCAACTGTAGCGCATGAGTGACCTGGATGTGGGTGACATGGATTTGGGAAGCACTGACGTGACGGGCCTCCCAGGTGACCTGGACACCGATGTGGCTAGCACTAGCATGGTAAGCATGGCGTCACCAGGAAGCCACATCAGAACTCCTCCAAATTCCTGCAGACATTAACTCCGAAAGGGTGCATGTCAATCTCAAGGACCATGGATTAGACCGTGCCTTAAGTCTGCAGATGGTGGGAGTTATTTCACCACCCTGGTTCATGAAAGCTTGCGCCAACGCATTTAAACCTCAACGAAGACATTCACTGGCTCATTTTCCCTTTACTCCACCCCTGTTCAGTCTGCTCCTAGCCTACCCTCTTCTCCACACTCTGCACATCCAGGTTTACTTAGCTTCGGGATCTGCCCTCCGCAATCCCAAGTCTCTGCTCTTTTCTCAGCCACTCTTCATCTTGGCTCTTTGGCTCTTTGCTCCTTGTATCTCAGCCATGTAGTGCAGGTAGAGAGGTGTTCTGCACAGAGGTCAGGCTGGTAGAGGAGCTCCGCTTGAGCGTCTTGTTCTACTCACTGCTCTTGCAAGTGGAGAAGGCTACGGCGACGAAATTCCTGATCACGTTCGCCAAATTGTGAACGATTGGGAGGATGAACTCACAGGGGATGTTAATGATGTGGGGCGTTCAATGAACCAGTGTCAAAATTACTAGGTAGTTAAAAATTTGCTAATTCGACTCATTCTTTGTTTTAATTTGTAGCCTTTGGTTCTGATTCCACCAGCTGTTCCTGCTCCTCCTGTTCCCATCTCCCCTCCGATGCCCATTATCTCTCCTCCCCCTTAGATCGCTTTGGNCCCCCCCCCCCCTCTCTGGGCCATATTAAAACCCTATATGCGAAGAAAAGCGCCCCCATGCTCGCCACTGCAAAAAATACTACCCCCCTTCCCGTAAAGAAACCCTTCGCAGGTGATGAGGATGAGCATGAGGATGACTCTAATAGCAATGAAGACTCCAACTCTCCAAGTAGGACACATCGAATGCTGGAGATGACAGCTCTGCTGCACCACCTTTCGGCTTTGGTTGTCCCATTGATGAGGAACCATACAACAAGCCTTAGTGAGGTTCTTTTTTTTTTATATAGTGAATCTCAAAACAATATGGGTGTACCAAGCCCGATCTTGGTCTGTCTATTTTTTAGTCCACTATGGTTCTCAATTTACTGTTAATATTTTTTGGGCCTATTTTCCTTTTAACAGGGAGGGTCCATTTCCTTCTTTTTGGACTTGTTTTCCCTCTTGGAGGGAGGATCTATGGTTTCAATCCTGACTAGTTCTACCTTCCAACTATGTTGGGTAGGTCTATTCTCATGCTCTTGTTGAATCCCAAACTATGTATGTGGCTGATTAGGGTGTCTAAGGCTTACAAGACACGAAGAAAACCCAGCCAAAGACTTCAAACAATCCCACATAGGTATTGTTCTATCCTCGAGCTGTTTGGGATAGTGATCTCCCATGGATACTTTTGTAGCCTCCACCAGCTTATGGTTGGATTTGATCCACAGAGGATATATTTCCCAATTTGGGAAACAAGGTTGATGATATGAAGAAAAGGAAAACTTAAACCTAACTAGGAAAGGGAACCTAATCTAGATCTGAACTACTCTGAAAAGGATAGTGAGTTGATTGTGGGTTATCTTAAGGTGTTTGAAGAATAAGTAATTCAACACATTGAAAAAAATGTAAACGACATGAAACTCTTCTTACTCAAATCACAATTGTTTAATGAAAATTAAATAATAGAAACTCAAGGTTAAATCATTTAGGATAATCGACACGTGCACATGTTAGTTGAAAAACCAACATATAGGCTGTAAAACTTTAATGCTGAATCATCTGCAGAAATAGATAAAGACAGTTAAAGAATAAATTCTTTAGAGCTCTATCAGTGTATTAACCAATAACAAAGATAAATCCCAATTACGAGTAAACACATTAATGAATTTACAAATGAATCATAGTAGTATCTAATCACTTGGAACAAGAAGATTAAAATTTGTCAAAGAAATTTGATCAAATCAAATACAAGAGATAGGAAATAGCAATACTGTATTTATTCAGAATTTTGTAACAAATTACATAAACCTTAGGAAAAACAGAGGTGTTTTTCAATCTCCTGTATCAGTCTTCCTCCTCCCAAAAGTCAAAAAAAAAAATCCCAAATACATTCGAGATCATCCTCTTCAATAATTATTACAAAAAATAGATTCCCCCCTAAAGGGGATCAAAACCTAAACAAAGATAATATCCCAAGAAATCTCTCCACATCCTCCAAATACATAGAAATTCCTCAATATCAGGGTAACTAGAAGATTCAATGCCAAGCTGGGCATTGCACCTATGATCTTCAATCTAATTCTTAGCCAGTTTATGCCAAAATGGGATATAGATGTGGATCTTTCCCTCCACCGTGAATGGTTGTTTGATCAACTGATCTACATCGCGGATGTCGATGTGGTCGATCTTCTTGATCTTCTCCTCTCCTTCATCCCTTCGCTTCTCCAATTGCTCAATCATCAATCTAGGTGGACATGCTTTTTCAATAAGCACCATTGCAAGAAAGGATAATTCATCCATAATGTTGTCAGCTGCATACCATCTTTTGCTGCAAATGGCCTATGCTTTCTTTATGGCTTCACCTATTGTCTCATCTAGATATTACCAAGCTCTCAAGATAATCCTGACCTTATTAAGCTGGAATTTAGTAAGGAAAGTGACATTATCTAGCTTATCCTTCATGTACCTTTGCTAGTCTATCACTTCATCATAAGCCTTCGAAGCTTGTTGTCTCTTCTCAACTAGGTCTTCCAGAACAACATACATCTTGTCAAAAACCATATGAGTTTCAAAGATATTATCTAGAGTTTTAAATAACTCATAGACCAAATCATGATATTCCTTGTTGGTTCGAATGGAAAGCTCTTTAAATTCTTCCTGGGAAAACTTGGAAGATGAAGATGAAGCTGCACTTACAGTTGCATATTCACACTGTCTTTCTAACAATGCAACCTTCTGAACCAAAGTGGCATTAACAATATTTTCTCTTTGCAGCTATTCACTGAGAACAACATTCTTCTCTTGAAGTTCATCATACCTGTTCTCAGGTTGCTTCTTGAGTTGCTCTAGTTCCTCCTTCAGACTGACAATTTCTTCTTTTTGTTTGTCAAACTCTTGGTTCAAAGTGTTAACAACATCAAAATTGGCACCTGTAAAAGCTCCTAAAACAGGTGCAGGATCTATGGCATACGCCTACAAGTCACTTGATTGCTGAGTCCACACAACCTCATTTGCAACAGATATTTCCATATCACTCTGATCTATGTTCCTCTTCTTACCCTTCTTCACCACTGATCTATCAGCTTTACTATACCGCTATTCTCCCAGGGATATCACAAAATATTCATTGAATTCATCCCTCATCTCATCAATGGGGGGTATAATAATTCATGTGGATATCAGAGAAGAGGTTTGAGTTGTGGTGTGAGAGGGTATGGTCATAGTAATAGGAGAAGTGGATGGAGAAGAGGTAACATTCTGAGCAAGAATTACTTTAGGGGCTGAAGAAATGTCAAGAACAGAAGTTTTTGTTGATGAAACTTGCAAAGTAGTGGCATTGAGTGATGATGGTGAAACTGCTGAAGTTTTCTCAGTCACAGGGGATGACACTAAGCTGAATGAAGGAATATGCAATGGAATTTTGAAACTGGAGGCACAATAGATGAAGGAATGGGCATATCAGTAGAAACAGGTGTAATAGATTCGGGTAGACAAGTGGCATCTTGATAAAGCTAGGACATAAAAGGTGTCATGGTAGAACCAACAGATAATGAAGATAAAGCTATTATTGATGAGACTGAGACGAAAGTTGAGATTGTGAGGGAGGTGATGAACACTTGTCATTGCTACCATTGGTGAAATTCAGTAAATCGTTACCATTTCCAGTTTCAATGGTAATAGGCATAGGGGAAACCCTCTCATCCTCTTCCTCTGAATGAGTCAAGTCTATAGTAGAGGTGGGGATAGATGAAATTAAAGATTCCAGCCATTTGAGAGGTTTATGTTCGATCTGTGCTTGTACAGATTGAGTCTTTTCAACCACAGTGGTCACCTGAGCATCTTCATCTAGCTGAGAGGTTGTAACTTCTTGAGTTTCTAGTGCTGAAGTAATTTTGCTCAGTCTCTGTTTGATCTACTCTGAAGTATGCAAATAGGCCTTGACCTGCTGCTCCATAGATGTTTGGAGAACTTCTTCCATGGGAGCTTTCCCTTTACATGTGTCTAAACTAGTTTCCATGGATGCATTTGTGGATTCCAGAGCCTCCTTTGCCGCAGCTTTAGCTTCCCTTTATTCCCTGTCTTTTATTGCCTTTTCCTGAATGTCTAACTCCATAGACCTGTAATGTCGAACTCTGTCCCTGATTTTCTTTTTTTATTGCAATATATGACTTTGTTCTTCCTTTATTTTAGCCCTCGCCAAGACTTCAGAAAAAGTATCAACTCCCTAATAGATGAAGTCATCTGGATTTTCTTCATGAGCGTATCTTGTTTTAAAATGGTTCTGCTTGAGGTGGAAATCAACAATCCCCTTGGGATCATGCTGCCTTTTACTATCAAAACCAAGCTTGAGTGACACTATGTGGTCACTGAGCTCTAATGTCCAAGTAGAAGTAGGTATGCTCAAGGATCCAAGGGTTATAGGAAACTTTGGCCAAACTTTCCTCTTAGGTGCAACACATTTCTTGTAAATCCCTTCTATGACTGTTTGAAATGAAATCTCCTCAAGGACCAACCTGTCTGGCACGACCTTAGGAAACATATGAGCAACATTGCTACCAAAAACCCTGATATAGGTGAATGATTCACCGACATACCAATCTTCCATAGTGGCTATGAGGGTTTTAGCTTCAGGTGAGAATGCAGGAGCTTCCTTGTTGAAAATCAGGAAATAGACTTGGCCAAGGAAACTCTCACATATATCATAAAACCTAATTACATAATTGGTATCCCATAGCTCGTAATGATAAATATGCACAGGTGGGGCTGGTAATACCCAGCTCCATCCCATATTGGGGAAGCAAAACTCAGCACAAAAGATATCAATAATGAAGGCAGAAAGATAAAATTTGGGCTTCTTCCTAGCAGTAGCTTTCTGGAACTCTTGTATGGAATTTTTGAGTTCAAGAGATAAGATTGAGGCCCAGGGGAAGGATTCACCCATAGTTATGACATAGTGAGCAATGAGGGGCCATTCTTCCTTCAAGTAAGAATAGTTCGGGAGACCATAAATCCTACATAACATTGTTGCAAGCAGGGAATAAGGTTCCTTGAACCATTCAATGGGGTAAAGTTCATCTTTCCTCTGGGAAAACTTGCACAGTTCAGCCATCCAGTATTTCAACATTTGGTCGAAATTGAACCTAGACTTGGTAGCTTTAATAAAGTCTGCATCGAGGAGATGCGTAAAAGGTTTAAGGGTGTAAATTCTCACAAAGGTTTCAAAGCAGAAATTGGATAATTGCATTCCAATACTGGTGTTAAAGGAACGGTCTTTCAAATTAATGTGGTCTATAATCCATCTAACAGCATCATTGTAAGGGAGGACAATCGGTCTTGCAGCAATCATATGAAGGCCAGAATCCCTAATTCTCTCTTAAACGAATTGATTACCCTGGAAGTTTGAAAATTCATTGTTATCAAAGATGGAATAAACTCGGGACCAATCCAATTGGTAAGTTTCAGGCACTCGGCCACTGGTATCGGAGAAGACACCAAAATTCGGGTCTTTGGTAAGCATGTCTTTTTGGTGGTTTTTGCTCCTAGTAATTTGGGGTGTTTTGGATGCTACCATGTCCTATTCAAATGCTGGTACTAGTAACTAAATTGAATTATAAAGGAAGCACATTAAGCAATTCAAATTGTGAGAAGGTGACTTGATGACCAACCTGAAACCGTAGTGAACACTGTCGAAATTACTTGGTAAAATGTGGATGTAAATTCACACATGAGAGAAAATTAAAATGGTAAAAATAGTAAAAACATCGTAAATAATACCACCATATTTATAATTCATGGGAAATAATACAGACCATAGGATTAGGGTGAAAAGAACGGTCAGGATTAGGTTTTCTGGGATGCGAGGGAAAAACATGAAATTGAAAATTTTATTAATCATTCCGCAACCCGCATTCTACATTTCATGGGATGCGGGATGTAGAATCACAAAACAGCGAAAGTTTATTCAATCAGCTCTGCACCCTGCATTCCGCATTTTGCGGACACATGCAAACCAATGATGACAAATGACAACTCCGCAACTCGCATTCTATAAAATGTGGAATGCGGGGTGTGGGTTGATCAAAGCATATCTATATAAAAAACCTCCTGCATCCCGCATTCCGCATTTGTGGGATGCGGGTTGTGGGAAGAGGAAAATTGAAATATCCAACTAAAAGATCTCGCACTCTACAACTTGCGGGTTGCGGGATGGCCAAACACTTTCAAACAAACAATCTTTTCGTATCTTAAAACAAACAAATCAATCATGACTTTTTCTTTGAAATTTGGTTAAGTTAGGGAATCCCATGAGTCAATAAAAAATGTAATAGAAGCCCATAAGGTCACGAAGGATCTGACCAAGTTACCTCCGTATGTGTGATTGGGCTCTCGCGTCAAAATAACATGGGATCTGTTGTACCTACAATAGCTCTGTAACATTTTTTGGAACTCTATTTCCTTATTTCAATAGAATAGCCCTTTAATTTACAAAAAAAAAAACTATAGCGCATGAGTGAGAGAATAGGAGCTCACACAAGTGAGAGAGAGAATAGCTATTGGATATCATCTTTGTGTCTTTGGGTTTTACTTTTGGCATTGGTGCTCATTCTATCTCTGAGGAAGTTGCGGGGTTTTCTCCTTTATGGTTTCCTCGAGGAAAACTCTTTGTGTCTCTTGTCTCTTGTGATTATTGTTGTGCATGTTATTCTCTCAGATAAGATCCTAGATCATATTGATTAAATGATAAAAATCTAACAACATATAGATATAGCACTAAAGGTTAGAAGTAATCAATCACCTTTGAATATAATTTCACTTACTGGGAAATTTAGTTTTTCATAAATTGGTAAATAAATTGTAGACTAGGAATCTTTTCTTGATGGGAGTTGTTCCCCATTTCAACTTGATCAGGATTTTCATTAGAGGTTTGATGGTTTATGATGCATACACCATAAAAAACAAGTTGTGGATGGTTGATTTAGGTGGAAGAGAACTTATTCTCAAGACATGGGCTAGTGGCCAAACTATGGAAGAAACAAAATCTATAAACTTGTCACTCTCTTCCCTTGGAGATGTTATTAATGCATTGTAGAGGAAACAACCTAACATACCTTATAGGTATTTGAACCTTTGAAATCCAAAGCATGAAGAGGTTCCTCCATCTTTTGATCTTCCTTGTGCTAGTAACTTTGAAGCAACACCCCTAATTTAACAATTGGTAGGAATGCTAGAAAAGGTGAGATTAAATATTTAGAACATACTGCAAATAGGGCTTCTGCATATTTTCTCTATCATAATAGAAAAAACTAGGTTTTTTTTAGTACTCGCTTGGTTACAACATTTTACAAAATTTCTTAACACTAAGATATAACCAAAGTTTTCTCATCCTTGGTAGCAACGTAGTTGAACAGGTATTCTAGAATGTATTGAATTTGTTGCTTGAGAGCATCCTCTTGTTTCTCATTATTCGAGATATAATTTATCTTGTCTGCTATCCATTTACTTATCTCTATCTTGAATTTGACACCCAATTTCACATGGGATGTAATATATCTTCTCTACCATGGTTTTTTGAATTTTTTGGGATAATGTAGCTTGCTAAGACTAGTTTAGGGAAAGAACCTAATTACATGTTCATCAGTTAGTTTGTGTTCTCACCATGTATTGGGAAGTCTTCAATTTCTACTTAGTAATTTTCAATTTCTATCTACTTATGATTTTGTTCACAATGGTCTTGGTACCTTGGTGACCCAGGACACTCTCAAAATCACCCTCCATGAAAGTATCCAACAAATCCACTTAGGTTGTGTGTGGAGGATTAAATAATAATTACATGATACATATCATCTAATCTTAAGTAGAAAAAATAGTGCACTTTGTTATATAAATCTCCTTATGAAGGAATGGATTATGAATTTGGTGCCTAGACTAAGAAGTAAATTCAAATCTTGTTGTCTTTGTTGTGACTTGAAACAAAAAAATTTCAATCTATATTAAACCAAAGGTTGTTACACTTGGACTTGGGAGTAATTTGGGACATAGTCATTCAAGAGTGACTTGGAAACCCAAAAAATTCAAGACATGATCATTCAGGAGTGATCAATATTTTCAAAGGGTTTAGGACCAATTTATTAAAGTTTAGAACCTCAAATAATCAACAAACAATATGGAGGTGCAAAATGCAAATACATAGTTTTTGCAACATAATCAGGAAATGAGTATTTAGAAGAATATTGACATTCGACTACTTTCCAAGGAAACCCTGTATCAAGGATAAAATATTAGTTCAAGACTTAAGGGTATTGTTATCTTTGTTGAGTTTCTGATTTCACACTCTTGAGCTATTATTTTATAATAGAGTTACTAAGAGAATTGGACAAAAGTACTCAAAGATGTCTCAGTTTGTTTCTTGGGAATTGATGATAAAATGTAGACTCCCATACTCATAGTCTTGGTCTGTCCTAGAACTTGTCATTGTGTCTAGACTCCTAAAACACTAGCATATCATCCTCTATGCAATAATAAAACCCTAGGTAAAATTCAATGGGAGCAGTAATCAAGGGAGTAAAATTCCCAAAACATTTACCGAGAGCAGTAATCAAAGGAGTAAAATTCCCAATCCATTTACTGAGAGCAGTAATCAAACTCATTTTTAGGTTAGGAAAAATGATCATGGAATCTATATCTGTAAGAGGACTAATGAATTGTTATATTAAGAGTCATTTTGCAGTGACAAATATTTAAATCTAGCATCGAATAAAGTACGATGGAAACAATCTAAAACACAATAAAGACTGACAACATTCAAACCAGTGTAGATTAAAAGATTCAACCTAAGTTAGATTAATTCTAGATATTCAAAGAATCATATCGGTAACCATTATCAAGAACATATTAGATATATTCATCAGAGATTAAAGGGACCTAGTAGAAATATTAGAGCTACAATCTCTAATTTTCTGAGTAGCTCAAAAGGGAAAACAACTTCTTAAATATCTACACACTGCATACATTCAAATTCTATGCCCAAAATCCATAGAATAAGTTCCAACCAAAGGAGAAATAACTTGAAAGGTGAAACTAACCTCTCTAAATATTGTAGACCCCAAGGAACATTGAAAAATTGAAGATATTTTCCACTGAGTGACAACCACTGCCAAACTGCAATTGAAATCAATCTGCATGCAAAGTACCAAGATGTTTCTTCATGTGGGTTTTTCTGGAAATGAATTGTCAAGTCTTGAGGAATTTTATAGAGACAAATTCATTCATCAATTTATTAAATTGTTCCATTGTCCACATTTTCCCCAAATTTTAGGGTGAAATCAACCCTATGGTACATATCCCGTTCATACCTCCATTACTAAAAAAATTGGAGGTGAGCTAACGAATCCTCACCTCCATTGCTGAAAATACAGGGGTGAGCTCACTACTCAGTGTTCAAATGGAAAAATTAGGGGGAAACTCAAAAATATTGGGGCAAACTCAGTCCTCATGATTTCAAATGGAAACATCTGGGGCAAACACAAACCTATGTGCCTCCATTGTTGCAAATGCGGGGAGAACTCAAACCTATGTGCCTCCATTGTTGAAAACATGGGGACGAATCCATGATTTTAACCAATTTTAACTTGGCGAAATCCATATTTTCTTGCAATACGAAATTGGTAATTTGTTGGAGGGTAATGGTTAATTTAAAAATTATTAGGCTAATGTGTAAAATTTAAAAAAAATCCTATTCTTATATTAAAAATTAACCGATCTTTTTTTTAAACCCCTTTAATTTCCCCTGTGGGCTAAATTTCGCCCTTACAATTTTCCCTGCACCACAACATCATTTATTCACTCTCATTATCGAAACCACTTGATAGTATTTGATGGTTAGTATCTTGGAAATGATTACATAACACCCACAAACATAAAAAATAAAAATTGAAACTATCCAAGTACATACATATGGAGTTTCTAATATAAAAATCGTCAAATAAATATACTTCACTATAACATGATTTCTTAACAAGCATTTATTTTGTGTTATAGTTGTGGTGGAATAAAATGTATTTATATTATACTTGTTATGTACAGGACTAAATACAAATGGTGCAACCTAAGAACGACACTAAATCATATGTGTGTTGGCAATGAAATCCATAACTCTGCATTTCCGACATTTGTTCCAGCACTCAATCCGGTACTCCTGTCATTAATCTAGGAACTTGATTTTGGGCTTCATTTATGATAAATATATGATGAATATGGTGAAAAGGATCAAAAACCACTTCATAAACGACCCCATTTACCCCTACATGTGGTCAATTTTCAGAATTTCTGAACGAACTTAGAGAAATCTTTTCCAGAACAGATGTGATTTTCCCATATTTTGTTTATTCGTTGCATTTGTTATGGGATTTGACCCCATCCTTCCACATCATCTACAGACTCATAGCTTCTATATAAGACTTCTAGTATATGTAAAAGGGGAGGTAGGGAGGAATTAGGATAGAATAGTCATTGTATCTGTGTTTCATTAAAATAGACTATTGGTGTGCAAAGAAATCATGTGTATGGAGCTTGAACCAGATTGCTAATGAAATATTCAGATTTCAGTTCTATATCATCGTCTAGTGTTGCAATGATTATCCATTTGAAATTGGAAAGGGACCTTCGACTCAATTGGTAACTATGTGCTCTGCATTTCTAGAATTTCGATTATGTTTCCAATACTAGCATTTGATAATTGAATGGAAGTTTATTTTGTTTTGAGAAATTTATTTGCATTAGTACATTAGCATTCAAAGTTTCATATTGTGAATTAATTAATGGAATGATTGTTGTCAATTAGATCTATTCACATATCCTGTTAGGTTTCATAGAAGTCTATTTTCATTTTGCAGAACGCAAATTAGTTATATAGGGATTGTCGTAGCTTGAATAGAATCTCTTGTGTTTTTTCCAAAATTGCGTTAGGGTTATACTGAATTTGTTGAGATTTTATAGAGTTCATTTGACATTCCATAAGCGTATATGTTAGGCTAAATAGAATTTGAACGTAGATAGATTCAATGTTAGTTATGTTTAGAATAAATGGGTACAATATGATTAGAAATAGGAATTTATTGAATCGTAGGAAGATTTAGATTTAAATGTAGGTTTCATTGTTGAATTAATTGGTAGACAAAACGGTTTGACATAATAATATTGATTGTTTGATGGTTAGATTAGCAATTAAATTAAATGTTTTAGATTTTCATGAATTTAATAGGAATGGAAATGGATTGACATATGAAACGATTAGGAATACCTTGTACAAATCAAAATTAATCTAAAATAGTTCAAATAAATGAAAACAAATGAAAGAAACCGAAATGAAAGGAACTTGTTTTTAATTAAATAAGGTCATAATACAGGGTACAGTAACTCGATCTAGGATAAATCATCGGAATGAACGAACCTAGAATATTTTTTTAGTGAATAAGATAGAAAAATAGTAACAGGTAATTTAAAATTCATTCATAGATCTTTTACTTTGGTAGATCGTAGATTAAATTGATCTCTTCTTTCTAATTAGATTTGGACTTTGAAAATGTAGATTTAGAAAGTAGTTTAAATCTGGTGTTTAATACTAGTTTCATACTTGAACTATGTATTTGGTACCATTTTTTGTTTCTACTCTGTTTTGTACTAATTTATGCACTCATTTTGTACCAGCAACTGTTTAGAGTAAATTTAGATTTCATTTTTAAAATTGTCGTGGTTTAAATATTCTTTCTTGTTAAGCTTGGCTTACCAATTGCATTCAATACACTTTAGGGTTTGGATAAGTTATATTTTGTTCAATTTAAATAGATTTTCCTTCTCAAGCTAAGATTCATATTTTATTGCTTTGTGTATTTTCCAGCATTAGATTAGGATAGAATAGGCTTGAATCCCACACATACTGTGCTTGTACCTCGAAGTCTATGGATCTCGGTTGATAATTTATTGTCGAATTAATTAACATATAATTTTACCGACAAGATTATGTGAGTTTTTCGTTTTTGTAGTAAAGAATTTCATATATTTTCTCAATTCAAGTTTATGATTTATTTGCTCATTATATGAATCTCACCCTTTTTTAGTTGTGTAGAAAAGATCTTACAAGCTGCAGGGTTTTTGGATTGAAGAGTGGGATTCCTTGGTTGGATGGCCCATTTTTCAAATATAGACTAGGACAAAGGGAAAAAATTCTTCTTCTCACACACAAATTTATGAATATTGTTTTTAGTTTTTTGAATTTTTTAAAGCTTATTTAACCTCTCGCATACTCAAGTTTATTTCAAATTATTTACTTGGAAATTTTTGTAGGAATTTTGTATATATTTTTCACTAACATTCGAACTTCCCCAAAGTGATTTTGGGCATATTTTATAATTTTTTGTTTGATGTTTTTTATCAGGTTGGTGATAAAACAAGGAGACACTCTACCAAATTTCAGTCGTAGAACGGTGCAAAGTCCACCATAAAGGAAGGATTTCAACACCATCACCAAGAAAGGGTGAAAATACTATTTTTCTACCTCTTTGGTCTCTTTATTTTTTGTTGAAATTTTAGTCATTGTAAAAAGTCCAAGAGAGTCTCTTGGACTTGATTTTATTTTGCATCTAAATTCCATTTGTTTGATATCCATTGCTTGCAACAGAAGTTGGGATTTCCCACCATTGCATAAGCAATTATTAATTGTATTGGGGTTAGATTAGTTTGTATTTTTTATTTTATTTTCCCATACCTTGCAAGTGATTCTATTTTTCCATCCTTGCAAAATCGTCCTAGCTTGTATTGCATTTTCTTTTATTTATCATATTTCCCACACCTTGCATGTGAGTTGGCTTCGCCACTCTTGCAATATCATGTTGTCGTGTATTGATGTTAATTATTTATTTTGTTCAGAGTGAAATAAACCTTTCCTCACTTTGGACCCATATTCACGTCCCTTGCGGTTTCGTCTGATCTTGGGTTGCAAGAAAGGGCTAGAGATTGAATTGGCTAGATTAATAGGAAATTTAACCATTTAATGCAATATTGAAAAAAAAAGGACTTGTTGTGGAGCTAGAGGGGTATAGGCTATTGGGATCCTCGTGGCACTTAGTGTCCTCCTGTTGAGCACCCTGATTGTCCTTGGAACTGACTTGTGGATCTAGGAGGGAGCCTTGTGCTCTCTTATTGAGAACCCAACAATTTCTCTCAATTGAGGGATAAATATTAGAGGTATACACACTAGTTAGCTTTGCATTACTTGTACAAACATTAATCCCCTAAGTTGAAGAGAGACCATAAAATAAATTAAAATCTACAGGACCAGTTGTAAAACATCACAACCTTTTACTTTATTTACTTCCATTATTTAGTTCATTCTCATACAATCATATTTCGTACATATTGGTTCATTTACTTAAAGTATTTTACATATGTTAGATGTGATTACTTTATTCTTGTGATGAATGAATGGTTTAGTGTAATTTGTATATTTTGTCAGTTTTATAGTATCTTATTATAATCTTGTGACTCCATAACCCAAACTAAGTAGGCATTGGTTATCTTTCTCTTGCAATTATATTTGGTTCATGTACAAATAAGGATTTGTTTGTCATCATATCGTTGCACAATTGCACGGTTTCTTTCCATTTAACTAGTGCAACAATCATAATTAATAGATACTAATTAAAATCTACAAAGAAAATTAGTAAGAAGGGACAACCCCCTTGACCTATTGGGATTTGGGGTATAAAAAGAGGAGTTAGGAATCAAGGTGACATTGGGTTCTAAACTCATAGTTCCCCTCAAGAACACACCAAATAGTTGGGAGACTCATTTGTGATGAAGTGTGTTTAGGAGACAACAAGCATCACCTTTTCACTTTCTCCACCCATATGGTCCTTTCATATTAATATTGCCCCTTGATTTGGACCTTGACTTGTGAGATTGAAGACCATTCCCCCACTCAGACATCTTTTTTGGATGGACCCCATGTTCATGTGTCTTGGCTCTGAGTTGTGTGACAGATATTACTGAATCCTTGACCCTTCTGGGCTAGGAGAATGCACTAATGTTGGGTCTTGAGCCAAGGTGAGTTGGGATTCTGAATCTTGGACCCTTATGGATGGTATGCAAACCCTAGTTATAATTGCAAATAACTATGTTTTTAAGAACATATAAGAGGGATATGAAATGAAATGTAAAGGACCAAAAAGCAGATGTGGGACAAATGCTATATCTAAATAAGTATTGGCCATAATATATTTAAATGTAATGATAATTTCCTCACTGATCCTACAGGTTTTGATGTGAGATGGAGTAAGGGACGACTAATTCTAAGTGTCTCCTAGGATCTATATATTAGATTTGATTGTGTATTTAATGCAAGGATCCTAAAAAATATCCTCATTGAGGTTGAGTCAAGATTGGATGTGAGTTTGTAGACATTTGTTAAAGTTCAATGGACACTCTTCACTCAACTTATTTCATTTGTGATACACTACCTTTCCCTAATGTTTTTTGTCCTAAATATGTCTCTTTGAGTAGATACATGTTTTCCCTTTAGTTTCTTTTTTGTCTTATATATGTTTGAGTGGATTCATGTTTTCCCTTTAGTTTGATATATCAATGTGTCAAGGTAAACAAGTCAATTCCCCTATCCTAGCCTTGTTTATTCCACTTCACCCAAATCGTTTTGGTTAAGTTTGTAAGTGAGCATATATAAAGGACTTCATGAAAAATCACACATTTACTCTAACACAAGTCTTATTTTTATTGATTTATTGATTTATCACCATTATCATGTTACTGCTATTTTAGTTGGATAATAATATGACCAAGAGAGTTATCTTTTACCCCTTATGCACATTGGGTTAATCAGATTGCATTTCATTGACCAGAGTCATTATTTTGACTTGGTCATCATAGGTACTAGGATGGATATGGTTATAATTATTCTATTGTCATGTTTTGGTGCCTTTGGAGGCCATTCAGACCATTCCAGTGCTCTAGAATTAAAAAATTATTTCAATACAATCATTGGGTACATTCTTAATGAAATGAACCAATTTTTATCAAACTTTGAAAAACATATTTTAGGACCTTCCACCAAAAGCGTTTTTGGGGTATGAGTAACAAGTATTACCAAATTGATATTTTTTGGAATTTTTTGGTGCAATTAGATTGTTATTTCAAGCAGTGGAAAATGGAATTATGGGCATATAAAATATTTATAGATCATTTCCAGCAATTGATTATAAATGATCAAGTGACTATGGATACTCCTAGGAAATCGATTTGGCTAATTCATGGCTTGGAAATGTTGTGGGATGATGTATTATGGTGTATCTTGGCTCTATGGATCATTCTTCATTATTATTTTTCATCATGCAGTCCACACTTATTTTAGTGGCTAATCTAGGGAGGACATGTCAAGATTTTAATGGTTATACAAGATCTCGAAACATTTAGCATCATAACATCATAACCATATGCAATAGGATCACTGAAAGAAAGATGCAATAGGCTAGCCTAGTCCTTTAATTATGGTCGAACTACCTAGGAAGACTCAAAATAACATTTATAAAATAATTTTGTGGGTACTATTCACCCAACTTACAACGAAGGTTTTACCCCATGAATTTTACATAACCAAGTACATCAATGACATCTCCGAGCGGAGGAATAACACATCTAAAAGGAGGAATAATAAAGGTACAATAAAAATACAATAGAATATATTCCAAAGTTACATTTCTTTAATAAGACGTTCCCATGAGGGGCTCCCCTCACCTTAGCATTTGATGTATTATCATGTTATATCTTGATGGTATGTATTAAAGTGGGTACCTCGGGTGATTTATGCGCCTAAGGTGACCTCCATCATGTACCACATTGTTATATTCCTTAATTGTCATGTATTTCTCCTTTGTAAGGCTTCCTTGGTCAAAAGTACGCCCCCTCCATCGTGAGTGATCCATGTATTTATGTAAAGTGTAATCCCACAGTTGTTAATATTTTAATCTCAACCATTGGATTGAGTTGGTTAGAATGGGGACATCACTCTCTATCTATTTAAGAGAGATGCCTCCACCATTGTAAGGGGTCTTTTGGCTCTTGGATATTTGGAATAAAGAGATTTTTGCAAAAAATCTTGGCTCTTCTTTGTGGAATGTTCTTGTACTTGATCGAAAAGTCTATTTATCTTAGCATTTGAGTGATTGCTTGAAGTTTCAAAAATATTTTGGAATAGATAGTGTTTACATGCAAGAGGGCGACTTCAGTTAGGTGTTTTTGTGGGCTTCCACAACTCGTTCCACTTGAGTACGTTGGCTTGATCAGGGGGTTTTCAATAACATCATTTGATATTTGATGTGCTCTCTATTCTCTTGCATCTATAGTTTATTTTCTTCATATGGAAAATCTCACTTTGGTAGTTTGACTATGTTGGAAGAGGGGCACACTACCTCCAATGGGAAAATTGATTTCACTTGAAGATTCAACCAAATTGATCCAAATTGATTAAGACGAGATATATCATCATTTGCAAGTGATAGATCATCAACCTCTTGGATCTATGGTTTGTAGTTCAAGTCATTCTAGTTTCATATCTCTTACCTTATTCAAGTGGCGTGTCCTTCTGATAGTCTCCATAGGCTAGAAAGGGTCTCCCCTTTGTTACATATTAGCATAAAGTGACAATAATCCATTTTGGTGTGACAACAAGCTTATATAGTGGTGACTAGGATTCTTAAAGTTTCATCGGTTTTTCTTCCCTTCCTCTACTGTCCTGAATAGGATACCTTTAGTGGGAGGTACACCTTTGGTGATAACAAGAGCTAAGACACTAGGGAAAACAAGGAGACTTTCATGGTGAATGGGTCACAAAGAGGAAGTCAAGTGTCAATCTGTTAAGTATTTTACCAATAGGATTTAGTCACTTGGGTGGAGTGATACGGAGATGGATAAGTCATAGGTGGATCCAAAGGAGATTTATGGTTTGTATGAGAATCAAGAGTTGTTAATCAATGACATGTGCAAAAAAAAACCTCTTCTAAGTACTAGCCTATATAGCACTTCTACTAACCATACTTATCAAAATTAAATATTGTAACATGACTCATATTTAGTAAAATCGTCAATAAAAACCATAAATCCATAATACATATATCCTCAAGGCATGAAACTCTCTAATATACATATACAATACATAATACATACATCCTCAAGGTATGATACATATACATATGCAATATAATATATATGGCATGATATTATCCAAGGAGGAACATGGCAGCAACTGACAACATCTAAACACAACATGAATTATCCACTCTAACAATTGAATCTCAGCCATAGTCTGTGAAGCAAATATTAGGGTAAAAATTCACAGATAGAATCTGGTATAACATTTGTCTCCATGGGATATAAGTGCTATGATGGAGAGATTGTTTGACAACCACGGGTCTGTGGTTCACAACAACGATTAGTAACAAGACACTTGTAATACAAAATATACCCTTATCACATGCCATTTATTAGTAGCCAAATATATATATAATAAAGCAACTACAAAGGAAATAAACTGCTCAAAATTTTTTGACCATCATGCAAAAAATGTAATCTAACTAGATGACAATGATATGAAAATGATAAAAAATATGCAATCACAAGACATTATAATGTTGAAAGGTGAACTTATTTATCCTACCTACTTTAAACCAACCCGTCAAAGAAAATACTAGGTGAAATAAAAATCCAATGGAACCACTTAGTGGATCAATCCCTCCTCTTTTGTGATCAATGGTGAGCCTATCCCAAGGTAAATTAATGATTACACAATTGAAAAAGGGGATTATCTTGATTCCTTGCATAAAATTGGGAGAGCAGAATGATGTAAGATGAAGCTATGCCAAATTTGACATTTATCTTTACATGCTTCTTCCAACCAAAGATCAATGGGATTGATAGGTTGATACATAGTTATAATCAAATATGGTGGAAGGAATAAATACGATATTTTATAAAAATACATCTTTCCATGTGTTTTTTATTCCATTGAAAGATTCAATCAAAGGAGCATGATTCCAAAATGAAGGGATATCATGAGATTTTGATGAAGGGGGTCGAAGATCAAAGTGAAGGAATATTTTTGGTCCTGTACTTAAAATGGTTGAGCAGATTTAATGAGATGAATGTCTAGTGATTGGAAATTATTGAATCCTTTGATCTCACACATAGGCCTTAGAGTTAAGAGAATGGGATAAAACTAGGACTCTAGTTGATTATTTTCATCCACTCCCTCTTTCAAAGTGATTTGATCAAGGGTCAAATCGTAGCCAACACTATCATAATGTTGATCCAACTTTAATAAATGTTATAAGGCCAGTGGTCCTTGATCATATTTATCTTGGTGATTATTAATCATAAAGTGATTATTAATCATAAAATGATTAAGGAATTTCTCTACTAAGGTTTTATCACCTATGGATATTTCTTCCAAAGGAATCACCTAAATATTTATTATGGACTTCATCAAGAATCTCTTTGTCTTGGTCTTCCCACTCTTCATATTGGACTGCTTAATCACGAACAACTTAAGGAATAAAATAGGGAGGGTTAACTTGATTAAAAATAATTGCAGATTCTTGGTGAAGAGTATCAATTTTCCAACCATAGGTTGGTTCCAAGTTATCATCTATACCTACTACAAGTAGAGAAACCAAATATTTAGAATGATCTCATAATCCATTTCAGTTTCAACTTGGGGTTTGAAATAATTATTTCTTAAATACTCTAGGACTTTCATGTTTATTGTAGGCTCACTCACTGGTTCGCTCAAAAAAACTTGGGCAATCACCTCTGAAGGGTATAAATCCAACTAATGAGGTAAATCATGGGTCTCATCAGGCTCTTGATATTCATTTTCATACCCATGAACAATTTGATCACTATAATCCCAGTTATCTTCATCTTGTGGTGATCATTCTTGCTCATCATTATTATTTTTTAGCTGTTATATTGTTTGACTTAATTGATTAATGATTTGAGACATGAAAATACATGTAAGTTTATTGTGTGTCTTTATTGATAATCCCCTAGTGGAGTCTCTATATGGGTTCAGCAGTAGAGTCGATATGTGGAGTCACTAGGTGAAGAGAGTGAACTTCACCAAAATGATTTGTTGTTAAAATATCAAGGAACTCCTTGCTCCTCGGCAACGCCACCAAAAGTGTTGTTGCACAACTTAACAGCCTTAAGATTCCAAGGACTAATTGATTGCTAAACTGGTGGAGCCTAAGG
>LPNX010411991.1:179336-261214 GCA_001517045.1 Pseudotsuga menziesii | reverse complement strand
ATAGATAAACCATAGATCAGTCAGGCAGTCTTCAATAGGTTTTCAGCAGTCTAATTCGGGGCAGGCAGCTTTCAGTTTTCAATTCTCCACGTACAATTCTTAGTCAGCTTTCAGGCAGTGTGAATCTCCAGGCAGCTTTCAGTTTTCAACGCAGGCTCAGTCTTCAGGCATCAGCTTCAACGTATATATCAGTCACAATACCACGGTGGGCGCCACAATCTCAAATAGCAGCTTCAAATCAACACGCAGTCTAACAGATTAAGAAAGAAATCTGACTATGAACTTTGAAGCAGCTGCAAAGTATATCTTAGCTTCTCATTTATGGTGTGTCTTTATATGAGGAGATAGAGGTTTCACGTCGATCCCCAAACCCTTAAGCTTGTTCATAGCACAATAGCTAAATTATTGTGAATCTAACTTTTAACTTCTGGACGCCTCATGATCGATAGCATATGACTCTCCAGGCCATGCCATTGCAAGGGCATAGTTCAACAAATTTTTCTGCGTCACTTGAGTTGACTCTTCTCGATATAAGGTCATCTTAGATATCATAAACTGAAAACAAACTGTTCATCACACCTATGAATAGTATAACGTATTGAAGAATATGGAAACTGGTTTTTTTTTCTTGCAAAATCCATATTAATGCCAGGAAAATGATAAAACCAATACAGAGGCCCCGAAGAAACCAGTTTTTAGCAATAAACAACACAATAAGAAGTGCACCAGCAAGGCAAGCAGCAGTCTGGAGGTTAGGGTTTCCTTCCTCCACGCAGTCTTCTCACTATATCGCAGCAAAAATTAGGGTTCAGCTCGGTGGGCTTCTTCAAAACACAGGAAGCTCAACGCATTCTTCAACGCGCACCAGTCTCCAACTCATTCACCATTCGCAGCATAAACTTACAGCTCCTCTCAGGCAATCATATATCACATATCACATACCATCATATATCACAACGCAGTTGATATATAGATCAACGCAGTCTTCAGTCTCAAGCTTCACGCGGTCTCCTCCACGCAGTCTCCTCCAGGTAGGTCGCAGTCTTCAAAAATAATCACCAGCATACACCGTTATAAGGCTCGAATATTCACTGCACAATCCCTTTTCATATATATACCAGCAACATGAAAACGTTTACAAACTCCACGCAGTTGAGGGCGTGAATCTTCACTTCAAACTTCACCCAAAATCTAGGGTAAATCTACGTTTTATGTAGTTTCAACGCAGCTTCTCAAAATATATCACAATATCACAATATCAACGCAGCTCCTGAAAATATATCACAATATCAACGCAGCTCCTCAAAATATATCACAATATCACAATATCAACTTCTCAACGCATCATATACAGCCTTCAACACATCATATACAGCCATCAACACGCAGCATAAACTACAGATGATATTCAACGCATCATATACAGCCTTCAACGCATCATATACAGCCATCAACACGCAGCATAAACTACAGATGATATTCAACGCAACATATACAGCCATCAACACGCAGCATAAACTACAGATGATATTCAATGCTTTGATACCACATTCTCCAAATCAACACGCAGCATAAACTTACTGCAAGAATACTCGACGCATATTTTGCAGCATAGATCACCGCAACATAAAATTACAGCGTGAAAGAATTAGGGTTTACCAGAGATATACTCACAGACAGCAACAATGAAAACGGAATGGAGATCGTGGATAAAACTTAGGGTTAGGCTCTTCATTAAGAAAATAAACGCACATAATGAATGCGCGCAGGGGCAGACTGGCAGGCAGTCTGGCAGCCAGGAGGGCGCAGAAATGCAGCGGGAGTTATGGCAGACAACCTACTCTGATACCAGTTGTTAGGTATAACTCCCGATTGATTATTCTATTCATGGCTAAGCATTCATTTATACATTCATGTGACGGTTTGTTTAACCTTCCGTCCAGCCTTTTCGGCTTCCAACTATTCCTATTTTATTTATTTACAATATTATAATCCCTAACGGATTATATTCTAACAGTTAGTATAATAAAAATATATATATTATAAAGACTTCTTACATTCTTGTAATAAACCTGTTGATAGTAAAATTAAAACATTTAATGCCCCTGGCAATTAGAAGGGAGTCATTGTGAATTTTGCAAACTATGTCTCGACTCTCAAGTGACATTAATCTAGATGTGCATTTTACTTTTTACTAGTCGCAACATGTTTTCTTCTCAAATTTTAGAGTGGAGTTATGACTAATGGACAAAGATGGAAAGTTGGAGGTGTTGTCTACACTAATGGCATTAGAGAAGATAACTATCACTCATTTTTATGTCCAAGGAGATTCATTTTTAATCATGGCCATGGGATTTTCTTCTTGAATATAAGTAACATGTAGAATATGGTGTAGGAAGTTAACGTGGTGTAATTGCAAAGTAAAAGATGGTGTTACCATGGCTTGTGGATTACAAAGATTATGCCATGAGTCATTTATCCCATGTCACTTACCTCAACCAACATGTTTGGGTTAATTTCTAACTATTATCCTTGGAGATAAAGACATGTAAATAAAAGGAAAGAGAGAAAGGAATAGAGGTAGTCACTTGTTTGAATGAATCTATCATACCATCTTAAATAACTGGTTCATTATAATGTCTTCATTCTTTAATTGTCTTTCAATATTAAGAAGAGCCACTACTCATATGGATTATTTTCTTCTTGGTGTCTACTATCATGTCTCATCATTCATATTGCGTCGTACTCTAGTTTTTCAACTAGTTGGTAGTTTGCATAGGTAGTATGTGTATTTGCAATTGTAACTACATTAGTTGTCATGCCTATGAGTTGCATTTTATGAAAGAAATCCAAGGCCACATCTCAATGGCTATTTGGGCATACGTTTGTGATCATGGCTTCCATTAGCTCACATTATCTTCTTATGCCTACCAATTCCATTTCACAAAAGTCCTCAAGGGAATTTCGACAATGACCATTCTAGAATAACTTGTAATAATAGCATTCCATGAGATAACACTACTTTATTTATGACAGTTACATTTGATAGAAGAGCCCTATGAGCTCCTCAAGATTCCCGCTAATTATCTCCTTAAAAACTTGTGTAAAGTCAGATAGGATTCCCCAGTTATCAAACTTAAATGTGAACATGTGGGAGCTTTCTAGTAGATGGAAAAGAAAATCCAAGATACATCATGCCTTGTGAATATGGGTTTTTTTATTGGACTTCAAAACATAAATGAAATATGGAAACTTTATAGTGTTACAAAAAAAATCGTTTATGGCAGTAAGGTAGTTAACAATGAGTGGTAACTATGGAAGACAACAAAGGTCATGAGGTCATTCCCAGAAATCTATGTATATTCACCCCATAGTATTAAGGATATCCAAAAAGGTTGTGAGGCCATGCCCAATTTGCCACAATCCTAACTGTGACATTAAGGCAGTCTTACAACATCAATAGTGACAGTGCCAGGAAAAGTAAAAATATTATTTTTAGTCACTTACATTTATACACAATATTAGTAGTTCTAACATCGAGATAGAATTACTCCGACATGAAAAGTGGAAGTAGTTTAACTATCCAACTCTAAATCTACCATGATTTTGGAGAGATTCCAGAAGCTTTTGTAGAGCAAGGGAAAACAAAACCTTTGTCTGAGCCCAAAATAATTGATGTTGTATGCCAATTGGAAGAGATAACAATCTTTTTGAACCAATAAAATTTGGAAAATAACATTCTTGGCCTACAACATCAAGCCCCTAATATATAGGTTCATGGGGATATGACTTTCTTAGTAGATCATAGTCAATTGGAGTAGTTGGGGTAAATGTGGAAAGTGAGGTTCATTTGTAATGTTTATCAATCCAAGAAGATTGAGAAATCATTCATGAACACGTTCCATAGTTCATGGGAAGAGGATTGTTCATGACATATGGTGAGCTAATTTATTACCCTAAAAAGAGCAACAAAGAGATAGTGAATTTACTTTTCAATATGGAGTTTGAGAGAAACTTGCGAGATGTTGAGCTCTATATGTGAAAAATCCAGGTTCATTATTTACAATTGTTTTTTACATTCTTATATGAAAGGAAATTGCATCACACCACACTTCATAAATTAAAGGCTAGCTCAATCACCCTTGGAAGTGACCCATGTACTTGAACACGAATCATGCGAACTAGAGCCTTGCTATCACCTAGAAATCTCTTTGCATGATCTAATTTTTTTTTTTTCCATGGATCACCACTCCCGTTGTTGGTGGGATAGCTACTATGGAAAGAAAAGGACTGGGAAGGAAAGCAAGCTTGCAAGAAATAAACAAACAAATAATTATATTTTTTGAAATGTAAATGAAAATCAAAGACATGCATTCAAAATGAAAGTTAACCAAAAACTACTAACTCTAATCGCTAGTTTGACTGGTGGTGCTACTTTGGTTGGGACTACCAATAATTAAAGATACCTTTGTATCATCCCCCTTTTATCTATGTTGTGAAACTCGATATACAACCATTTCGTAGTGGATACTAAATATGAGCTAAGCTACAAGAATGGAATGAATATGTATTCTAATAAACAACTATCTACATATTTGTAAAATGCTAAGATATAACATCTACTCTAAAAAACATAGAAATAACCTACAAATCCACAACTCCTCCTCTCTAAAATGGGAATCCTCTAGAAAGTTAGATGTTGGGATTTGCTACAGCAATAAGCTTAAATTGCAATGTGGATAAACTCACAGTGAACATCATAGTATTTGCAAAATATAGTTGTGAATGACTTTGTATTTTATTCCAAAAATTGTCAACTTATACATTGTATCCATCCCCCCCATACAAGTGTTGGATCATTTCTTATATAGAGAAGTTTGATTTGGCATATGCATTAATTAGATTTGAAACTACTTGGTGTAAACATTAAATAGATTCAAAACTAAACCATATGATTCTAGTAATGGCATTTGTGATAATCATAGAGTTCAACACATAGTTACGCCTAATGAGGGAATTTATATTTACATGGAATCAAAGTTAAATTCCAACCCATGAATTTGCTATGCCGGTTTAGATGAAAATTTGAGAAACAAAACAAATAAAAGGTGCTCTTTCCTAGATTCCTACATTGTATTTATTGGCTCTTAGATTCCTGGTTTGGAAGATGTTGCTCTAGAGATGCCCCTACATGATCCATTCAACCTGTATAAAATATGCAGTTGAATGCATTAAATTCCCTCCTCTAATTGTACCTTGGCGCGTAATTCATGGTTAGTTACAAATAGGCCATCAAGAGATTACACCTAGATGGGTAATTCACGACTTATAATGGAATCATTATATTGCCAATATTCATGGGAGGTCAAGAATGTTCTATTCATTAATTGTATTTACTAATGCTTGACAACACAACCACATTGAATTAGAGTGATCCTATGCTATGTTAAGTTCATCCTTAATTGCCATGTATTCATTGTACAAGTTGAACAATCCCCTGTTAAATCTTTTTAAATATATTGCTGTAGCACTCAATCGATAAAAAAAAGACCGTCTGCAATCTTTCATAAGGGTTCAGCATATAATAAGAGTACCTAAGCTAGAACAAGTTAGAAATAACAATATAAACATATTAAGACCAATAATACTTTTAGATCTAAGCCTTTAAAGTTAATAGTAACCAAAATTTGTACTCAAACAAGTGTTGGTAACCTTTAAAACTCAACACCTAAGACTGTTAGTGACACATATACTTAATTTCCTAGGTTCCATTAACTCATATGTACTCAAAGCTTAGGACTACACTATATAAACCCTTGAGACAACTATTTCTTTGTTGATCCTAGTCATTTCCTATGTTATTGTCTTTGTGAGTAACTTGTACCTTTAGTTTCCACATCTTTTAGTTACTCATTTTTTCCTTGCTTAGGGTCCATTTCAATAATTAAACTCAAACCGCTTAGCATTTCCCCATAGGGGTCCTCATTTTACCCTTTTGTTATTTTTACAAGGCACCTTATATCCTAGAAATATGTCTAGTAAGTACCATGGGAAAGATGGTCTTCGTTGGTAAGTGCCCAAAAAATTTGATTGAGACCACTATTGTCGCATACATAGTAGCTGGGATACCAATATTGTTGGTGAGCAGTACTGAGCATTTCTTCGAGCCAGTCCTTTACTTTGATATCAACAGATGATGAGCTTCCAATTGATGATTACTCTCATCCAGTAGATCTAGAGAATGTAGTTTGATTGGCTCTATGCCATGGTTCAGCCTCATGACCTGAGATTCGGTGAATGAGATAGCCATTATCACGACCCAGAGCATATTTTATGATAGTTCCCATGATGCACAACAACATCGGTGTTTTAGTGCCCTTCAGACTATTTAGATCAGATGTGGGTATATGACCTAGGTGATATATGGATTGGTACATATGGACTTTGATTTTACTTTGTTTCCTATTTTAGTAGTGATACATGGTTGATAGTGGTTGTATGTTGGCGACACTTTGTTGGTTTTTTTCTGGAATCTAAAGAATAAGTGATCTAGTTTCTATGTACAAGAGATTGTTTTGTATACTCATTGGTCTTTCCCTACTTGTAGTATGGATTTGGTCATTTCCCATTAAGGGACACAACTTTCTAGACTTAACACCATTTTCAATGTCTCTGTCCATCTGTTGTCTTCCCTTCTTTATGTTTACCCTGACTTTTAACTTGACTAGTAACATCTAGGATTTCCCCCACCTTCACCTCTATGTTGGAATAGGTTTCCATGTTGAAATTGTGTTTTGGTGTTGGTTTGTGTGATTCTTATCACATATATGGTATTCCTCTAGGTCTTGAACACAAGTAGTCCATCATAACTTAAATGCTTATTCTAAATGGATGCCCAACTAGCAAAAAAAAATGTGTCTTTAGACATTGTTGCAAATAAAATTAAAGTCATCCAGTTGCCAAGAGATTAGAACTCATCCTTTGTATGATGTGAGGTTATTTTCCCCTAAAGGACAATAGGGTGGTCACTCCATCACACCCATGGATGGTGGCGAGCAATGGAGGTCACACCGAGTCATTATCTGATGCTCGTAAGGATATTCAGGGCACCTACTCTTGGAGGACAAAAAGTTAAATGAAACAAAGGTTTTAAAAAGAGTTGATGGACAAAGGATGAGCACTCATTCATTGTATAATGTACGACTCATTTTCCTCTACAAGGAAACAAGGTGAGACTAACCTGTCAGGGTTATGTCTTTGTCATTTTCTGGAATCCCAGAAGGATTTCTAAGGAACCTTCCTAGTGGAGGTTAATTAGTGTACTTTTCTGTGAAAATAAACTACTTAAAAAAGGTTTCTTTTCTAGAGTCTAGTGCATCCTTCTCATTATTCCACTCATTTGTGAGACACTGCCATTCCCTATTATTCACTTAGTCTAGCTTATGTGTTGTGTGGATCCCATTTTCCTTCAACCTAGATGCTTACGGAGTCAAGTGTCAAGTCATTCCCTTGGCCTTACCTTGTTTTATTCACCTTCACCCTTGACTAGCAAAATGGCCAAATCGATAAATGAGTATACACTGGAGGTTCTTGTTTAGAGCAGTTAATTACTTTGATTTAGATATATTATTTATATATATTGTTCCTATAATCACTAGCAGAAGCTACTTGTACCCGAGTCTTACTATTAACATAATTAATTGAGCATGAATATCCATTTTTCGTACTTTACACTATCAAAATTTAGCATATGGGTCATTATTTGACCATTCTTGACCTGGTCAACCCAGTTTGACCAAGTCAGCAATAGGGTTTGGGATGAGTTTTGGTCGATGATTATGGATGATGATTATTTTTGGTCTATTAGTTTCCATTAGAAATATTCATGCCTCAGGTGGTGGTTTATTATGATGCCTTGTGTTATTTTCATGATTATCATCATTTACAAACTTTATTATTATTGTTTTGATATCGATGGGGCCTCTGACGTACATTTTTTATGGACATATGGTGTATGGATACTCAATACTAGTAGATTTGGACATTATGAGTTCATTGATGCATCCATTTTTCCATTTCAAGCACTTTCAAGAGAGATATGAGTCATTTTATCATTTTGCAGCAATTTGGCTTTGGGAAATCAAAATAAAATGCTTTTCAGTTGATGGTGAGTTCTCCTAGGGAGCCAGAGGGAAACATAGGGTGTAGCTAGTCATTTATACCATATTGATACATTGTTACGCCCATGTTTGCAGTTAGTTGATGTCTAGGTTCCGTCACTAATGATATATGAGTAGTTTTATGTTCTCAAGGAACTATTTTGATGATGAAATCACTAATAAATAAATTGATTTGGGTAATTGAGGCAAGGAAATGGCATGGAATTGGTCTAAGACATAGTTTTGGGGTCACCTTCATCGTTCGACATCATCTTCACTCTTCATGGGGTCCACACATCTTAGCATTCTCCACTTTGAAGGCATTTTGATGTATTTTGAGGGGAACGTCCTAGTGATTGTGATCACTCCATGTTATGATTGATGATTATACCTTGTTATTTTTCCATGGGGCCATGCTAGTGAAGAATTTGTATAAGCTTGTAGCCCCACCATGTGATATTCTCATATTTTATACATATTTTTATGTGGTGCACCCCTCCTTAGGAATTTTTAGTGAGTGGATCCATGTTTTTTTTATCTGGATCATCATAGCCATTGATTAGAGTGATTGAATTTGTTGATCTTGTCCCTTGATCTTTTTGGATCTAGGTTTTGTATATTAGAGAGATCTATATATTGATATGCTCTCTCATTGTGAAAGGGACTTTTGGCTCTGAGAATATTGAATACAAGAAAACATTTTTTGGAAAATATTGGAGCCTTTATGAATGTACTTACTCATGATTGTTTTGCCTTTTTCTTAGACATTCCAGTGGATCTTTTATGCTTTTGATCTATATTTTTTGGAGGTCGTACTAAACTTTTGCAAGGTAGGGACTTGGTTTGAGGAAACTGTTAAGACGTCTTGCATCATCTTTTGGAAAAATCATTTCATATTCGAGGGAGTGATCAATTGTATTTTGTGCATTTTTTTCTTTTATATGACATGCATAAATCTTATTTATTTGTGAATCAAATCTCACTTTGGTAGTTCGTATTTGTAGGTGGAGGGGGCGCTTTACCTCTTTGGAGCAACACATTTCACACCGAAAGCTATTGGATCTTGCTTGGAATTGTAACTAAGTGGAATGATCATCGATGAGTGAGGGGTTCGAAAGTATTTTCATGTACGATCTACAAGGTTAGTATCATTTTTCAATATTTTTATCCAATTGTCAATCAAAACCCTCATTGTTAAAAAAACCCTATTTTTTTAGATGTGGTAGATTCGCTGCTTATTTGCTGATGACCATCAAAACCCACCTAGACATAATTAATTAAATTCTAGATCTCAAGTTTCATTGAAATCCAACTCCATTTTCCCTAGAATATAGCACTGGTCTACTCTAGGTGGAGTGCCCTCCTTGGGTGGGTGGTCAAATATTTAGATCTATCAGTTGGGTATGCTTGAAACCACTATGAATCCATAGATATATCCTTTAAGCCTCCAGATCTAGTCATTTACTATCCCAATCTACTCTCTTGAGTCCACTTTGTCCATTATTGCATAAAACCTAGGTGGATCTCATTAGGGTTTTCATTATTTAGACTAGATCTATCTAGATCTACATTCTTAAACTATTTGTGGTACATTTCTTATCAAGTTGGGAAATTTTTATTATCTTAAGCCTCCACAACTTGCATTTAACCTCACCTACCACATCCATTCCCTAGATCTATATTTACTTACTCATTATTCACCTCTTGTACTAATTGCAAACCCCTTTGAGTGTCTTGAGTAGGTTTGCTAGCCCCCATAGGCTAGTAGGGTCTCCCCCTTGATCATTCTTTGGATTGATCTAAAGTGACAAGATCCCATTCGGTGTGAGAAATACCCTTCATACATAATGAACGAGGCCCTTGCAGTGTCACTAATTAGCTACCTTACCTCTACCATCTCATATAGGATACCTTTAGTGGGTAGCCATACTTTGTGTGATAACAACCACCTTCCATGGTTTGTCCAAGTCTACCTTAGTGGATTTTGGAAACCTAAATATAAAGAACCTTACTTGTGTGATACTTAGGTGTAGAGAGGGANAGAGAGAGAGAGAGAGAGAGAGAGAGAGAGAGAGAGAGAGAGAGAGAGATTACAATTATACAATAAGGACTCCAAGATGATCTAGATACTCCATCGCAAGCCTCTGCTTAGTTAGCTACCCCTAGCAACAATATTGTTGAATCCTTAGGCATCCTCGAGCCATATACAATCCTACAAAATGGAATCAAATATACCACATGCCATTTAGGGATTCGATCTTTCCTATATGATTCACAATACTCCACATCATCTATAGGTAATTCTACCACCAAGTGAATCCTCCATGTAGCCATGATGAAGTGCATTCACAATCTAGGAAATATATCTCCAATGCCAAAGAGAAGAACATTTATCCATAATCAACTGATATTGAGCATCCATTGAGCAAGTTATCTCAAGTGTGCATATCCATCATGGACCATATCTCATGTTACAATATATCTTAGACCTTCTAGGGCCTGAACTTACACTATGTATATGAAATCTCATGAAGCACCCCCAAACATGGAGTAAATCATTTTAGATTAACCCAAAAATCTAACACTAGTGTGTTAGTAATCCTACTCTTTTACCATACTTCATATCATTTCTTTAATATCAATGCTTTATTATTGTCCATTGGCAAGAAAACTTGGTATCTTTGTCAATTTTGCATCCATTTAATGAACCAACAGGAAATTTTTTACCTTGATTATGGCCACCTTTGTTGAACATATAAGGAAAGAACCTGATGCACAACAACAACATGATAAAAATGATACAAGTGACACTACATGCCTACCAAGTTAACATATGAACAATAAATTCTCCCATATGTCATAAATTTTTGGATATCATATGGACTTAATATAGGATTCATATTCACCTCATGTTTTCGTTATTGTGGCATCAAATTTCTAGAAATAGAGAATGCCTCCTATGGAAAACTAGAATTCAATCAAAGTCTTGTGCTACATTGCAAATGCAAGAATAACCAAATTACTTCCATGTGTGTACACATACCAACTAACATTAAGTCATATTATCTCCACAAACTTCAACTTGCACTAGGTATAGACAAGTATAGATCAAATCCACTTTCCTTTACAAGTATTATATCACATGTTAGGTTATCCATCCAAAATAAACTCATTATACACTTAGATTTTACCTTGTGCACTAGACTGAATAGTTTGGTAGTTTCTAGATTTATATATTCAACTTCTTATTGCTACTATTATACATGTCACAGAGAGAAACTTCCTATGGCTGGGGGGTACCACAATAGACAGTATGACACCAGAAATCAATCCTTTCCAATATGCAAGAGTAGTAAAATCATCTAACACTAAGGGATATAGAATCTTACCTTATTCCAGACGATTGAAGTAGATCCCCGTAGAGCTTTTCCAATCACACTTGTATTCCAAATTCGCTCTCAACAACAACAAACAAAGCAAGCATGATATGTAATAATGTGTTACATCTACTCTAGCATATATAATCAATCATGTATAAGCAAGTAAATACATACATGGATCAATAATCATATTTAAAATGCACATGTATTGGATAGGAAAATATATTTCTATTAATAAAACATAGATACAATATTGACAAACTCTGTCAGCACTTATGCAAACTAGAGAAACTGAGTCCTCCGCTTGGGCCTCCACCAATTCAATCCTCCATCTCTCGATAGCAAGCTCACAAAGCAAAGGAAAGATTGGGAAGAACAATATGTGCTCCAAGGGACAAAGAATCCAAACTCAAGTAAAAGCAAAATGAGGAAACAATGGACTATAGTTTCCTTACTCTTCAATTCTTCCTTGTTCAATGTATCCAAGAGGCTCAATAAATAGCACTCCAAAGAGGTAATGGAGGGTCGAATATGAGCGTTATCAATGCATATGGAAGGCCAAGAGTCAAGATATTCAGACTCATATGAGGAAAACTCCAAAAATATATTTCTTTATCCACACATCCCAATGTATGCGGGTTTGAGGTCAAAAGTTGCGTATACACACGAGTATGGATTTAAAAGTTGCGTATAGGTATAAACAGGTGATTTTTGGGGATTATCTTGGAACATCAAAGTATAATATAAGTCCATGGGGTCCAAAACGTTTGTAGAGGGACAGGGAAGGCCATAAAAGTGTGATCTACCAGGTGTGGTAAAATCAGCTATAACAATACACTTACAAATTTTCTATCAAAACAATATCTAATTGATAGAATAGGACATTGATTTATTATAATAGCATTCCATGGAATGGTCTTGGTGGTAAACTTATTTTCTTTACATTAAAATATATGATTTGATGTTTAAGAAAGAAATAATTATTTCCATCATCATAATGCAAATCCACTACATCAATAATTAATTAATGATTTCTCTTTAACATATTTTGCATATGATTATACAATGTCATGAACTTCTTTGCACGCACATTGCATTCATATTCTATAATTTAACCTAAGGAAAATAGTATACGAAAATATGATTTAATGTAGAAGCTATATGAGATGATTGATCTATTACTTATGCTCTGAAAATATTCAACAATTTAAGTGAACATTGGAGTCAATGAAGTGGCATGTATACAAGTTGTTTAAAATTTAATTAATTATGTGTCGAGTAAAATATGCACTATTTAATTCGACACTAATTGTCAACCCAGGGGCTCGTAAGCTTAGAGATGCCAACACAGTATGTGCAGGACTGAAGGCTTGAATTAATCTAAGCTAACCTAAAGATGACAATATACTTAAAAGAAAAACAAGAAAATAGAGATATCTTAGCACCTAAGGAAGAAGCCCGTTGTAGGGTGATCATATCTCATGAGTTAGATCCCTAATCTATCTGTCAGTGGTCAACTAAAAATTAAAATCTAGAAATCATAAGTGCAAAAATTAAAGGAATCAACTAAAAGGAACTAAAGGTTTTAAACTATCAACCAGCTTGTCAAACAGACCTACCAACGACATTGCATTCAGACTCTACTTATGAACTTTTAACTTTGAAAAGCTTCCAACGATAGAGACAACTAATGATTAACAAACCAAACCTATTCTATATAGTGAATTAAACTATAAACTGATCTTGAAACTTATAACAAAATCAAAACAACATTGCTCTGTTTCTATAGTAATCTAAATTGAAATCTAAGCTATTTAATCAAACATCAAATGATAATGAAAGACTATTCTATTTCGAAAGGGAAAATACAAACTAAATGAATATATACTACTTTATAATCAAAGTATGGAGAAAATGGAAACTATTGTATTGCAAATCAAAAAGAAACTATACTATGTGTTTACACGTACTGGTTTTGATCATTACATCATTAAATACTAGTAATACGATCACAACAGGTTATTCAAATTGAAAACTATTCAGCATAGAAAAGCTAACTAGTTTATGAAAAGAAACTAAGCATTGAACATTCAAAATGAAAGTCTATTCAACTAACTAGAGCCTAATGTTCTATGTAAAAGGAAACTATTTAATTGCATTTAACTTGAAAACTAATTCCTATTGCAAATTAACCAAATGAAGTTGACAATGCAATTATTTCTAATCGATGAGAGCTACATCAATGAAAATTAGTTCTTGGATCCAAGGTGCACGAAATAGAAATGGATTTAAGTGCATGAGTAGTAAACTAAATTCATACCCTAATCTATACTGAAAACAATAACACTACTTTGCAAAATAAACTAAACACTCTTGTACGAAATCAACTAAACGAACTAAACTAAACAGAGATCTCTTTTCCTCTATAACAATTCACAATGAGCTCAATCGACATAGCATGCATGAACATAAGTAATACGTTTATGTAATAACAAAAGGCAGGAACATTATGAGCATTCACGATAGAGAAGAATGTTTACACATAGTAAGAATAGAGCACACAATACTTAGCTGAATTGGCATAGATAAAACATGAACACATACAAACCATCTACTTCCGAGGGGCCCTCTCAGGAGTAGAGGTTGATCCTCACGCTATTCAATTACCAGCCATAAAATGAAAACAAAAATTAACAGAACCGAACAAAGTCTTGATATTTAAACCAGAAACAAAGTTACAGAGTGTTTTTCTTGTGTTTCTACACAACCCAATATGTCTTTATATATTGTTTTACAATAGAGAGAGGGTCGACCCTTTCAGTGGTCGACCTCTCTAATAATAGAGTCTCTTAAAATCTAGGAGACACCCCCATTGATGATCTGAAATAGACTCCGAAAATGACCAATCCAGAAAATGCAATCTAGCATAAATTGGCAAAACACCCCTTCGATAACTCTCTAGTGGTTGGGATTTTGACGAAACAAATCCTGGGTTTTGTAGCTGGATAGATTTTCTTCAAACTGATTAGCCCATTTGGGGATATTTGTGTCCATGTGTACGAAAATCAAGGTGCAATATGGCATCCCAGAAATATTCACTACTAAAAATCTGGGTTTAACTTGAGTTAAAGAATCCTCGATCTAGCAGGCGTGGGAATCAAATTAGTGCAAGATGAAGAATAGTTTCCATGTATCATGATCAAATAAAAAAAAACATGCTCTCGTTCGTGTCTTCAATGCATCTAGGTAGGAAAACAAATGAATTTCCTGGTGCGAACGATGGGTCAAATGACTGTGTAGGTACAAACAATAGTTCGAATGGGTGTCTGAATGACCTGTAACTATAATTAGTTCAAAGAAATTTGGATTCCTGGGCTGAATTGATGCCGGGTTGTTGGCCATATTTATTGTTGGGTGCTAGGTTCATATTATGGTTGATTTCTATTGGTTGCATCACCATCCATTTATGAGTTTGTGTGACTATGCATTGCCATAAGATGTGTGCCCTCCATTTTCACATGTGTGAGTTTTAGTTCACAACCTGCACATATGAAAGTCCATCAGTTAACAAAGTATAAAATGGCAAGTATATTCATTTGGCATGATTTAGATTTTTCAACTTGAAGTTTAAAAAAAATGGTTTTAAAAAGAATTATATATATATATATGAACTTTACCATTTAAATAACCAATTTCAAAGGAATTAAAGTGTGTTGGCCACGCTGACATATAATTTAAATAATTAATAAATTATTAGAAATTTGTGTCATAATCTATTTTGAATATTATATGTGTATTGGTAAATTTGGATATGATTGGGTTAAAGTTAAAAGAATTGTTTTAATATTTAATTCCTTTTTTTAATATATTTATTTTATTCTTTGTTTAAATTTAAGCCAATGCTTAAAACTTATCATCACTTTATGGTTTCAATTTGTATATGCAGGATCAACGGGACTAACAAGAATCAAAAGATAAAGGTATCACAGGATCAACAAGAGCCATAAGACAGAGACAAGTCAACTTAGCGAACCAACAAGAAATATGCAATCAAACCTTGTGCAGAACTCGAGACCGAATGGAATGTCGAAATGTTGATCATTTGTACAATATTGTGTTTAATACATAAAAATAACATATTATGCTTATTTTATGTTTACAAGTTTTAATTAATGAAACACAGTAAAAGATGGCCTTATTGAACATAAGTGTATTAAATTATGGTAAATGGGCTAGGAAATTAATGTAAATAAAGTCATTATAAAAGGCAATTTCCAGAGCCCAACACTCCCCAAGACTGAATATATGGCACGTCCTCGTGCCATCACTAAATTAAAACTGGGTTGTATTCTCTGGTATATGTATTCGGGATTAATAACAATCAACAAACAATTCTAGGAAGCTATCATTATTCTAAAGAAAACGTAGAACTTTTTGGAAAAATAAATATTCATGATATGACCAAAACAACGTCGTAATAATTCAAAGTCTTCAATGCATGCAAATTTGTGCTTACGAAGACCACATAAAAGCTATGATAGGGGAATTTCCTTAGATAGAAAACATGAGGGTGTAGATAGTCTATAAAGCGTATAGGAAACTAGTTATCCCTGCTACTTCTCAAAGTCTTATCATTATTCAAGTAATATGAACAAAGTTTGCATATGAGTTCACTAGGATCCTAGGCTTATGGGTCCCACTTCTAGGATAGTGACATCCTAGGTATAGTATGAATTAGATGACAAGGTCTTAAGTGCAACTTACAAACATTCTCAAATGGCAGATATATGAGGTTTATTTACCATAACTCAACCATATATACTCCTTTCTAGCTGAACTTCACAAACAATACCATTCATTGAGGTATAATAAAACCATATAATTTGCACAAATTATCCTCTCCAGGAAGATTCTTCTCTTTCAGTTAGACCTGTTCTACCCCGTCGAGTTTACTTGGTCATACCATAGGCCGGTACCCATTGCCAGTAAGCCTATTAAGTACTCTGACGGGTTAGCCTCTTAAACCTTTTTTGCATCAGAGGCTCATGTCCCAAATTTCCACCCCCTATATACTTTTGGAAATAGATTGCCTATGAGCGAATGGATGAGGGAGAAAGTCTGAAAACCTTGCTACAGGATGGGATGGTATATGGGTCAGAGGATAATTTATTTAAAAAATTTGTTGAAACAAATAAATATATTTCTCTTGAAATGTATTTGATACTGCAAGTGAGCTAACTAAATTGAAGACATAAATGGATGAGCTTATTAATGTGAAGTGGATGGAGCCATAAAATAATGAATGAAAGGTGTATATAGTCCCTAAATTCATCTTCATTCATATATAATTATAATAGTGTTCCCCAACTAACTAGGAATTTCATTCACCCTTATGCTACTTTGTGATAAAAATTCCTTAAATATCAGTCTTTGATAATGAAGCTAAGATGTACGAGTGACCTCTAGGTTTTTAGATAGACCTTAAACCTATGGTAAATCCTCATGATATTTAAAGTTAGTCTTAAGCAACGGTTATAGTAAAAATATGCATGTATGGAAATAATTAATCATGTAAAATTGTTTTGGTTTAGTTATTAACATTATATTCTTCTTAGTTCTTTTATTTGAAATAGAAAACAAAAAGCTAACTTGCATTAATTTCTAAACTAAACATGTAATTCTTTATTAATATACATATTTTCCTATCTAAGAAAAGAAACATTTTTATTCAGGTATATGAGCTCTTCCAATGTAACCAAGTGCAAAGCAATATAGAAAATATACCTTTATCCACATACGAGATAGTTATTGCAGTGATTACCTGAATGTGGAATACCAACCAACTTACTTGTTTCAGCATCAGAAGGTTTCGAAGGAAGGAATGGTACTGTGGTTGGGTTACCTCTTGAAACTAGATTTCACTGTAGTCGTGGTACTCACTTTCCTTTAATCATTCCACACATATCCCATGAAAACAAATATGTTGAATTCTCATGCATGTGAATTTTATTATTTTGTTTATTGTGACTCTTTTGTCCATGACACATCAACATTTAGATTCATCCCAATTGATAATTAAATCAATCTATTTCTTTTCTAATTGCCAACCTTAATTCTCAAGCTAGACTAGACCAATAATTAAAAATTTAATGATAGAATATGCCTAAACGTATTGTCTAAAAACTTTCACATTAGCATTGAGAATTTCCTATATGTTAATTGGGATGTTTTGAACTTGAAAATTGATCCATTATCGATAGTCAAATTTGAATGTTTCAAAGGTGCAAATACAAAAATGGGCTAATGAGATTAGTGTTTTAAAATAAATGGCCATTTCTATTTCTTTTTTAACACATTGTTAAAAATGGAACGATGTGAAAATCAAGCTCGATGATCTCAATGGGCCCCTTTTAAACTTTGAATAAGTGAATATCAAAAGGACTTGATGGAAAATTTGATCCATTTCCAAACCTAGTGAATGATTTTTGGGGATAAGAGGATCATCCATGATTTGATAATCGAGGTAATTTTAATGTGTGTATAATTTTTGGGATGGGACCAATCAATGGATTGGGCCATTAAAATATTAGGGAAATTTTGAATATGTGTGAAATTTGATCGAGACATGCCTTGCGATTGGATATATTTCAACTTCGGGATCAATTCTATTTTGGATTAGGCCAATTTCTTGATAGGTGTAATGTACCCAATTGCCTCATTTGACCATAGAGATGACGAGACACCCAAATTCCATATCTGAATTTAACATCCATGTCCAATTTCGTTTTCATTCAATTACATTTCATTTATCATCGAAAATAAATAATTATGGTTTACCAAAACAATGTATACATTCATCTAATTTATAACATACAACACAACTTGAACAAACACACATACATTTTTAAGCAAATTTCATGCATATCATCATTTATAAACAATAATTTAAATAAAATGAAAACACAAAATTAAACCATTGCAGTCATACACAAATAGACACTTATCTTTTAAGCAATTATTCTTCAACTGGATGCATATGACAGACGTTCATTCCAACCATAGGCTTTATCAAGACAAAACTTACTTTGACAATCCACCCTTGAGTTGGGGCTATCAATCCATAAGGAAAAATATCTCATTCAATCCCAATTTTTCCAGTTGAATTCTCATGCAACCCACTGGTGCCTAAAACCCCTCCATAGTTGTTCCAATCCTTAATTATCTTATCCCATCAACCTACACAATGCCAGGAACAAGATCCCTTCTCCGAGTTAACAATCCCTTGGGTGGACTCCAATTCCCTTCTGGCACTCCAACATAGGCTAGACATGAATTATTTTAATTTTGGACTCTAGGGAACGAGCTACAGGCCAAGTTACTCTCCCACCAGTTTACCAAGGTTGATGGCATGCAAAATTCATGTATCTCCATGGAATATTTGTTCTCTGAGATGATACCTAGCTATGGATTCCAAAGGTGATGGATAAAGAGTCAAATTCGAAATGATGGAGAAGTGATGAAGAAATCAACCCCCCTCTATCTTGAAAACTCACTTTTATAGGCATAAATCAACTTTCCATGTGGCCACTCCACATGGAACCACTTTTCCCACCTTAATCCCTTTATTAATTAAATGAAATAAGGATTAATCATAGTGTAATGAATTGGTTTACTTTGCTAAGGCTTAGGGAGATAAACTAGGGAACGCTCCCACTTTCCCACTTGTGGACTCATAGTCCCCCATCTCTTCTTTGTCCTTCCCATACATCCATTTAGTTATTTTCATATTAATATATACATCTTAGCATAGTGTTGGTTATTTTGACCATTTATTTCCAATTTTTATCATTTTGCATCGGTATTTACAATTTTACATTGTGGGGTTAAACTGGGATATTACATTCCCCTTCTTCTTAATTTATGTACTATCATCAGTGCATCATCGACACTATGTATATTTCCAAAATTTTGGTAAAAAATTCAAGATAGTTGCAAGTACATCCCCTGCATTACATCCTTGAGCTTCCATGTTGATTCTTCAAGACTGTAATGGGTCCGTTGGACCTTTACCGGTATGATGTCCTTGTTCCTCAACAACTTAACTTTTTCATCAAGGATACATAGTGGATGCATCGAAATATCTTCTTCCAGTTCTACCCGGAGAACATTTCAATCAATTATGTGGTTAGGACTAGACACATATCTCTTTAATAAAGACACATGAAATACATTATGCACATGCAAACAAGAAGACAATGCTACTGCATAAGCTACATGTTCTATCCTATCCAAAATTTCAAATGGCCCATAAAATTAGGCTGCAAGCTTTGGACAAATTCCTAATTTTAGAGAACACTTCTTTGGTCTAATTTTCAAATACACATGATCCCCCACTTTAAATTATTTTACCGCTCTTTCGTTATCTGCATAACTCTTCTGTATGTCTTGTGCCGCTTTCAAATTCTACTTGATTGTTACCATCTCCTCTTCCATTTCTCTAAGTAATTATGGCCCCATTATTACTCTGTCAACTGGATTGTCCCAACTAATTGGAGTGTTGCACTTTTTGTCATACAAGGCTTAAAATGGACTCATTGTCAAAGAGGCATGATATCCATTATTGTAAGAAAAATCTACCAAATATAAGTAATCTTCCCATTTTCATGGTTGATCCATTACATACATTCTTAACATGTCCTCAATAACTTGATTGGCTCTCTTAGTCTGATCATCTATTTGTGGATGATATGTTGTGCTTGAATTAAGATTTGTTCAAAATCCTATGAATAATCCCTTCCAAAATTTTGAAGTAAACTTTAGATCTCTGTCTGAAACTATTTCCTTTGGTATCCCATGTAACCTGGAAATCTTTTTCATATAAATTAGGCTAATTTATTAGCTGCTTCATGAGTTGACTTCACTGGTATAAAGTGAGTTGATTTGGTTAATTTATCTACCACCACCATGATGGAATCATGTTGCTTCCTTGTCTTGGTTAATTTAATGATAAATTCAATGGCCACCACATCCCATTTCCATTCAGGTATAGGCAATGGTTGAAACAATCTTGTTGGATGTCTATGCTCAACCTTTACTTTTGACATTCAATGCACCTTGTTATGTAATCGACAATATTTTTCCTCATTCCTGACCAAAAATATTGATTTATTATAGCTGGAATTGTCTTTTCGTATCAAGGATGTCCTGCATATGGTATGCTATGCATCTCACTCATTACCATAATCCTTAATTTTGTTGAATTAGGAACATAAATTATGGTTTTATGTGTAAAAATTCCATTATCTTCCATCCTGTAACCTTCATATTTTTGTTGTATATTTTTCTATTATATGTTTTTTATATGATGGTAATGTACATATGTTATGACAGCTTCAAGATTTCTTGTTTTTAAATCTGATTTGTACATACTAATGGCTGAAACATGCATTACATGAACTCTTCTACTCGGTGCATCGAAAACCTTTTCTCTTTTCTCTTAATATTTTTGCTATCAAAATCAAACTCACACAGAAATTCCAGCCATCTTGTTTGCCTTACATTCAGATTTTGCTTCTCAAATAAATATTTGAGTCTACGATGATCTATTCTCAACTCAAATTTTATGCCCATTAGATAATGTCTTCACATTTTTAATGCATGCACAATAGTAACAAGTTCTAAATCATGTGTGACATACTGTTTCTCATGTTCTTTAAGTTTTTTTTATTCATAACAAATCACATGTCCATTTTGCATAAGGACTCCACCAATTCCTTCTTGACAAGCATCTGTACATACCACAAAATCTTCATTTGGATCAACAATTTTGAGTACTGCTATACTAGTGAGTAATCCCTTAAACTGCTAAAAATTTCTTCACACCATGGTGTCCACTAAAACTTAACTCCTTTCTTCTGTAATGATGTAATAGGATATGCCACTTTGGAGAAGGATTCTATAAATCTCCTATAGTATCTAACCAATCCCATGAACTACCTTACTTATGATACATCCATGGGTGTAGGCCATCCCATAATAGATTCCATCTTCTCTGGATCCATTGATATTCCTTCTTTAGAGATGATATGTCCGAAGTAGTGAATCTTCCTCTAGTAGAAAGAACATTTGCTTAGCTTGGCATAAATTTGATGTTCTCTTAACACTTGTAGTACTAATCTTAAGTGTTCCTTGTGCTCTTCTTTTGATTTTGAATGAATAAGAATGTCATCCAAAAATAAAATGACAAACTTATCTAGATATTTTTTGAATATCCCATTAATCAAGCACATAAATGTAGCTAATGAATTTGTTAACCCAAATGGTACTACAACAAATTCATAATGACCATACCTGGTCCTGACAGTTGTATTGATAATGTATTTATATTTTATCCTCACCTGATGGTAACCAGTTATCAAATCTATCTTTGAGAAAGTCTTTGTTCCTATGAGCTTATCAAATAAGTCATCAATTCTAGGAAGAGGATATTTATTCCTCACAGTGACTTTGTTCAGCTGTCTGAAGTCAATACACGAACTCAGTTCCATCCTTTTTCTTTACAAATAACAATGATGCTCCCCAAGGAGACAATCTTGGGGCATATATATCCTTTCTTCAACAATTCTTTCAGTTGTGTTCTATCTCTTTTAACTTAGGTGTACTCATTTTGTATGGAATTTTAGAAACTAGTGTAACTCCAATGATCAAATCAATAGAGAAATCAATCTCTATTTTCTGTGGAAAACTTGATATTTCTTCAAAAAAAATTGCAAGGTCTTGCAATATTGGGAAATCCTCTAAACTTGGGATTTTACACTTTTTTGGTTCTTGCACAAGAGCTACATACAAATGACATCATTTTCTAAAACATCTTTTTAATTAAAAAGTTGTAATTTATGTTATGCAAATAGGCCTTGGAATTCCCTTCACTGTATTTTGTTGTCCTTCACAATCAAGGCAAGTAAATGACTTGTTGTGACAATCTAATATCACATGGTGTGCATATAACCATGTCCATTCCAATCAAGACATCATATGACCCTAGTGGTATTATATTCAAATTTGCACAAGTGTTCAATCCATTCATATCCAATGGACAACTCTTTACTAATTCATTATTTTTCCTTTTTGTTTTTGTTGTCACATTTATAGCAGTATGGCTACATGCACAACAATTTTTCAATATTGATCCAGTATTTTACATGAGATGAGTTATGATGATCAGCGGTGGACATATCTATCCAGATGATGCAGAGCATAATCCCAGTCACCCTTTGGCATGGCTTATCCCTTTATGACCCCACTGAGATCTACTTAACAACAATAGGTGATGCCTCTTTTCCTTTTTTCATTATAAAGTTGGAGTGTGATTCACTTGTTATATTAGAGATGGATGCAGATGAGTGAGCAGCTTTACAACATGCATGTGGGAGTGGTACTATGGTTTGTCTCTTTCATCTATCTTAGTATCTTTTACTAGGCACGTAGTGACATGAGGTGGTGGTTTTGTTCTAGTATGATTCTTTATGGACTTGTTATCATAAATAGTTGAATGATTCAGATTATGAGTCTTTAGTATATGCTCACTTGTATCCACTTTATACAAACCTGATCATTTTTCATTGCTTTGTCCAGTGTCATCCTTCACTTCACCCATCCAGTTACATCCATTATTGATTCTTGACCTTTGACTTATTGACTTTGATTTGTGAGATCGATGAGCCTTCCCCCACCTTGACCCTTGCGCATGATGGATCCATGTTTTCTTGTGTCTTGGCTATAGAGTGACTAGGCCCTTTCTTTAATTCTAGAACCAAGTACTCTTTGAAATGTTAAAGTGAAATGCGTCGATGCACATAAATGATAAATCTAAATGATGCAAAAATCCAACTACGACTAGTAGTATTTCTAAACACTAAGGATTAAATGAAATGAATGTTAATAAAGTAGGTAGTGGCCAAGGGATAAGAACTCATCCTTTGTATCATGTAAGGCCATTTTCCCCTACAAGGAAAAAGAGTGGAAAACCCACCAGGGCTATGGATGCTCGCTGGCAGTAGGCCTAGGCTGAGTCGTTATCTAGAGCCTAAAAGGCTATCCAGGGAACCTTCCCTTAGAGGTTGGCTAGTATCTTGTGAAATGCAAGTGTTTCTAAAATTAAACTATTTGAATTATGAAATATGTATATGTTTTCTAGAGTCTACTGAAAGTCAATACAACTACTCTACCGATTTGTGAGACACTCCCCTTGCAACGCCCCGTTTTGACCTTATTTCCTGAACTATCACTGTATGTTGTATTTGCTTATTATTGTGGAACCTTGTCAGTTGATGACACCGTGGACATATGGATTTATTATTTTGCGGAAATTATATATATGTGTGTGATCTTAATATTATGAATTATGATCCTATTGTTATTACGCCTCTAGGATGAAAATTTAATAGATAATGGTCCGTGGATACCGATTTAAGTTATGTTCAAGTAAATGATTATGATGCCAAGTGCATGGTGCAAATGATTATATTGTTGTTCTTAGTATTAACATATCATGCATGTGCATGTCGATGATTCCATGATATTTTGTTATGAGATTAACCGATAGGTTTAAAAGAGATAAGGGATAGCTAAGCCCTACCAAGTGGAAGTACCTCGACGATATGATTTCGAAAACATATGATATGGGAATGAATTGTTATTGTTATATGTGATTATTGTTATTATCATGATGTGTGGGATGGTGTGGGGTTTCAGGAAACTAAACCTCCCAAATTGGTTATTCGATGACAAAACCTGAGTACGACAATTGCAACATAGTCACTATGTCAAGTTAGACATAGTCCCTTGTTCCATTAGGGGGGTGGGGGAATTACCCACAGTTTATCCCCAAAACCCAGAGTCATGGGAGGGTTGTGGTATTCCATGCTCCCCAAGGTGTGTGATGATGACTAGTGAGTACCTGCTGGGGAAGTTTGGTCGATAGATTTGACACTTCCACTTATGGGTTCTAACTGGAGTTAGGTCATTTAGTTGAAGCTCTAGGGTAGTCCAACAGAGGAAGGATATGATGTGGAAGTTAGTTGTGAATTATATAGAATGAATTAGGTAGATAGGAATGACATGGAAGTTTTAGAAGGGAAACTAATTAACTATGTGTCAAAACCCTTTACTTGATTCTTGTTTTGCGTTTCAGTATATTATGTTGGTGTCATATCCTATTATGATATGAGTTAGTGNTGTGTAAATTGTATGCCATGTTATTATAATTAGGAATTCATGTTTTGTAATTGTGACAAGTTAAATTATATTTGCTATTTATTAAGTTAAGAACTGACATAATTGAGTAAATTTATTAGTGAAGGGTTTGATTTTCATTAAGTTTGGTTAGTGATTGCGGTCATCATTGAATAAATATTAAATAAGTTGATTATAGTTACTTGGTACGATCGATGAATGCAGTGCTAATTAATAAATGAATAATGATCTAGTTCTAATAATGATTAATATTGATTAATAATGAAAATGGTGTTATTTATGTTATTAAGATTTTGATTAAATTAATTGTTGAATAAGTACTTGGTTACTAAGTTGTTAAATAAAGTATTAATGGGGTTGATTATTGTTAATCACATTATTATCAACTTTGTTAATAAATGCTAATTAAAGGATGAAATATAATAGTTACATGAATAATGATTATGATTATTTATATTTAATTAGGATTAATCAAAATATGCTAATAAATAAATATTAACTAAGAACTTGATCACAATTAATGTTTAATTGTTGAATAAGGTAAATAGCTTCATGAATGTTATTTAAAATTCAATTAGTTAATAAACAAATAAATGAGTCTTAATTATAATTATGTTAGATGGTGGAATATAGTAACAATTAAATAAATGACATTTTGTTAAAATTATATGTGTGTGTGTGTGAAGTTATAATATTGAATGTGTATCTTGTTGTGTTATGTTGAAAGAAAGGTAAAATGAATGGCGGTGTAATTTTTTTTTTTATGATTTTATAATAAAATGATTGACTTGTAAGTAACCCCTCGAATCCATGTTGTTGAGTGGAATTATGGGAACCTGACAAGGTGGATGAGAGGGGAGTTGAAGCATTAATTGTGGGGATAAGGTAGTAATGAAGGGAGGATGAGTCGGTAAGAGTAGGATATAGGGGGAGAATGTGCAGGTTTTGGGGGATCTGGAAGAGGAGGAGAGAATTTAGAACGAGTTGGTTGGATTTTCAAAGGGAAGGGAATTTTTATCGACTGGTTGGACTATACTCAGGTTTTGGGCTTGGAGGTCCAAGAATTGAGTTCTTGGAGCTAGGAAGTCAGTGAGACTTTCTTGGTTGGCAGGGTGGTAGATTGGTTTGGCCGGTTGAGTTTTCTGTTAGAGGGGAGCTTACAGGTTGTAGGGACAAATTGCTAAATCTACATTTATTTTAAATTACTGTTTCAAATTATAAACCAAATGAGAAATACATGAACATGCCTCTACGAATATATTATGTTGTCAATTTGATTATACCAATATTCTAATTGTTTTATTCATGCATAAAAAATTTAGATGAACAACTTTTTTTTATAGAATTAAACAGGTTAGCAGGTTATCTTAGAACCAATTGATAAAACAAAACTTCCAAGATTATATTCTTATTAAAAAAAACCTAAGGACCTGGTTAGGCCCTTACACCCCTTCCCTAGTGTTCTCTGTGTTGAATTTGTGAACCATTGATCTATAGGAAAATGAGAGCAATTGTGAAGTAGGTTTATAAAGTGGAATATCAAGAACAATGTACACTGTATAAGACAAATTTGAGACAAATCTGATAAGAATTGATCAATTAATTACAATGTTAATCTTTATTAATGCAATAGTAATACAATGGTGTTACACTAAGAAGAATTTGAATCATGTGGATAAGATTCAAATCTACCAACTAAACCTGATTGATTAGTTAACTCAGTGTGTCTAAATCACTTCATGGGAGCCCTTAGTATAACTCCTGATGTCTAAATCAATCTACAATTAGTTAAACGAGTTAAATCAGTTAAACTGATGAGGTAGGTGGAAAAAGGCGCCACTTCCCCATGCATCCATGCAAAACTGGTTCTAGACTAACTGAGAGTGATCTAATAGATTGTAACTGGAGGTTGACTCAACATAACTTCATACCTACCACAACCAACTGATGGAGGCTTCTAGTGGCACTCAGAGTGGCTCCTAGAATGTAGACATTGGCACCGGTGGCACCAAATGGCACCAGTGGCACCAATGGCACTAGTGGAACTAGCGGCACCAATATCATGGTGGAAGAAAACTCACCCAAATGACTCCTAGGTTAGGCAATATGATTAAATAGACTATATATGGACAAGTGAGTATTATTTTATCCTAACACCCCTCCTTAATCCTAAATTGGACAACTTTGGGCCCTAGCAACTAGGCCAAAATTCACCCATACAATCTAATGAAAAATAAAAACTGCTTAATAAACAAAGGGAAATGGGAAAACCTCATGGGAAAAATCCCCCCTCAAAAAAGCAGTGAATCAGGAAACAAGCTATAATACTTAAGAGAAAATTTTTCTCTTTGAGCAAAAACTTGTGAAATTTTTGCTGCAATTTGCAACTCTGTGGAGCAAGCATGGAAAATCATAATTCTTTCGTTCATCAACATCTTGGGACTATGCATGTGAACCTTTCAATCTTCTTCCGATCTGTTGAATGTTTCTTTTGTCTCTTCTTTCTAGAGAAGGAATGGAATGATCCATTTTGTTCTTCAGTGGGCGAAATTGTGGATCATTCACTATCATCAAGTAGCATCTTCTTGGAAGTTTTTTGCACCACTCTGTTGGTAGCCAAGTTGTGTGAGAGAGTGCAACATATTCATTCTGATAGTGGGACCTCATTTTTATTCTATCATATGGATCCCTGACATCATTCTCAACTTCTTCAATGAGATTTTCAACCCATTTAGGATTTTGATTTGAAATGGGAGCTGGATCTGGTTTTAGATCATCTTGAGGTACAAACTCAATATCAAGATCATGTCGATATTTTTCCTCATCTTCTGAAACTGAAATTTTAGACAACATATCATTATCTGTAAGTGGTGATGAAAGAGATTTTTTACCTTCCCTTTCGAATTCCTGCTAAGATTGTGTTGGAACTGAGTATGGCAAAAAGTGTGAGAATTCGTATTCCTTGGAGGCATGGTTTGCAACACCCTTCATTATAGTCTTCCCAATTGATATATATGAGATATCCACTGAGTTAGAACCAAATACAACTTGCTTTGGTGAGCCAGTATGTGTCATCTGAGAAACAAACAACAAATTTGTTGCAAGAAAGGGCACATAGAGTACATTCTTGAACTCTCCATGTTGGATTTTAATAGAACCTCTTCCTACTACTGGGATCTGAGAGTCATCACCCATATGAATGCTAGCTCCTCCCAAGATATTGAGAGTGGTGAAGCATTCCCTAGAGGAAACCATGTGGTTGGATGCTCCATAATCTATCAAGTAAGCCTTCAACCGAGTGAGGCGTGCCTTCAAGGAATTTCACCTCTCACATTATTTTGTCGGTTTTCCAACATCAAAGTTCTTTGCTCTTTGTGGAAGGGAAATATTGTTTTGTTCAAGGAGTGTTGACAGCTGGTCGATGGTCTTCTTCATGCATTGGCTCTTTGGATGAAAGCCTCTCATACATTATGTCCACTTAGTCTTCTTTTTCCTGGAACATGAGGCTCCACCAGAAGATTCTTTATTCTCCATTAGCTTTGAATTACTATCTTTGGTATCCCTCCCTTTGTGATTCCCTCTTGGTTGCACATTGTTTGAGTTTCCTACAAAGAGTGCTTGATTCTTGGAGGTTTGAAGCACTCCCATTTGAACCAATTTATCTTGCTCTTGTATCAAGGACTCAACAAAAGCATATGGAGAAGGAATCTTCCAATTAGGGATGACAGATCTTCCGAAATGGAATGTAGAGACAAAGACTGAGTATTCCGAGCCAAGCTTTCTCAGTACTAATAGAAACAATTGCTCACATTTCCTCTCTATTCCACACTATTTACATTGCAGTACTAGTGACTTGTATTTTGTGAAGAATTGTTGAATAGATTCAAAATTGTTGGGTTGTAGAGCAATGAGATCGTTATCCAAAATATTTCCTTGAAGCTCATCTTGTTTTCCAAACAAAGATTCAAGCTTATCCCAAGCTTCCTTCAAAGTCCTGAGTCCCTCAAGGTGGAACAAAAGATCTTGAGAGATATGAGCTTACATGAAGTCGAAGGCCTCATCAAGCCAATTCAAAAATGTGTTCTTCACACCATACTATTGGGGCTCAGTTTTTGTGCCCATAGTCATCCTATATGGGACAAGATTGCGTATGGACACCTGCATATCTACCCTCCAATCACTGTAGTTGAAGGGTGTAATGATTTAGGTTAGAAGAGTTGAAGAATCCATCTTTTTGTATGTTGAAGAGTCAATTCCTCAAGAAGCTATGTAGGTACTTGTAAATAACACTGTAAAAACCAAATTCAATTCGTAATCATGTCAGTTGCAAGCCTTTCCACCTCGACATGTACACTTTCCCAAAGTCCATCACACATGGATAGACTTATCTGGAAAGAATCCAGAGGGAGAAAGGTTATCATTCAAGGATTTATGTGGAAACTCAGATGCTTCTGGTGTACAATGGAGATCAGACAAGACCTGTTGATAGCTTGAACAAGGCTCTGATACCATGTTGAATTTGTGAACCATTGATCTATAGGAAAATGAGAGCAATTGTGAAGTAGGATTATGCAGTGGAATATCAAGAACAATATTAGCTGAACAAGAAAAATTTGAGCCAAGTCTGATAAGAGTTGATCAATTAATTACAATATTAATATTCATTAATCCAACAGTAATATAATGGTGTTGCAATAAGGATAATTCGAATCATGTGGATAAGATTTGAATATACCAACTAAACTTGACTGATTGTTTAACTCAGTGTGTCTAAATCACTGCATGGGATCCACTAGTCTAACTCATGATGTATAAATCAATCTACAATCAGATAAACTAGTTAAAACAGTTAAACTGATGAGGTAGGTGGAAAAAGGTGCCACTTCTCCATGCAACCATGCAAAACTAGCAGTAGACTAACTAAGAGTGGTCTAACTGATTGTAACTAAAGGTTGACTCAGCATAAATGCCTACCTACCACAACCAACTAATGGAGGCTGCTAGTGGCACTCAGAGTGGCTCCTAGATTGTAGTGATTGGCACTGGTGGCACCAAACTCACTTAAATGAATCCTAAGTTAGGAAATATGATCAATAGAGTATATATGGACAAGGGAGGATTATTTAACCCTAACACTCGGTCATGCATATGTCACTGTGGTGTCCTCAATCCCCATATTTCTTTGAGAGATTACATAGTTAGATTCTAATAAGTCATTTCCCTTCAACTTATCCTTGTTTTATCCAACTCACCCAACTTAGCGTGGTTTTCAGTTTTGTAAGTGAGAATATGCTTAGGACTTTGTAATGAATTGTAAGACTATTTTAATGCAAGTTTGGCTTGTTTTATGTTATAATCACCACTTTATATGTTGTTTATACTTTATTTGGGATATTAATACAGACGATGGAGCATCGTTAGTCCCTAATGCATAGAGGTTCAGTTATTGTAGTGCTCAGTCAATATTATGGGCCATTATATCTTTGAGCAGTGTTATCATTGTAAATATTCAAGTCAAAAGTGACCATGATGGCCTAGACAAGAAAATCGATTTGGATAATAGAGGGCTTAGAAATGACTTGGGATGTTATGAAATGATTTTTAGATGCTCCTTTCTACACATTTTTATCACTTCATGGATCATATTGTATTGTTTGTGACTTGGTAAAATGATAACTATCATAGTTTATCATCATTTTTACCTTGTACCATGTAAAAGTGATGTAATATGTCCCTAGGTGGCTAATGTTTGGCCCCTAGGTGACCCCTTTTGATCTTTTATCTTGTAATATCAGTTTGTACTTTATATTTGGGAATTACGAGATAATTTCCTCCCTTCATCATTAATGATCCATGTATATAAAAAAAATAAAAAAATCTCCACCGTTGATGATTAACATTGTATCTTTTAAGCTTATCCACTCATTCAGAAAGTGGTTAGGGTTTTGGTCTCTCTCAAATATATTTAATAGAGAATACTATTCATTTTAAAGCAACTTTTGGATCTTGGATTACCAGAAATAAAGATAATATTTTTGAGAAATCCTGGAATCTTTGTCAAATGCTCTTGAATGTGATTAGAAAGTTGTTTCTCTTGGACATTTCTAGTGGATCTATTGTTTCCTAACACTTTTTTGTAGGGAGGTCGTGTGGATTGATAGGTAGTGATTTGGTGGGCATTTTTGTAAGCAGACTCCATCTATCTCCCTCAAATCGATCTCAACTCAAGGAGTATATTTATTGCATATTGTGATCATATTGATTCTTCATGAGTTGTCTTGTATCTCTTTGTATTTAGCTTGTATTTCGATTCTAACTTTAATTGATCATTTTTTTAGGGTAGGGAACACTCTCTCTCTTGGAGGAAAATCGATTTAGCTTGGAAACAACCGGATCTTTCTTACAATTTCTTTGAGGTGGAAGGATCATCATTGTTCTTGGATTCTACAAGTATTTGCAGGTATTTCTCACATGATTTTTTAATTTTAGGAGTTAATCGATTAGTGGCAAAATTTAAAACAAATAAAATAAAAATAAAAAAATTTAAAGTTTGCATGTTTGTGTATGAGGGACAAAATTTTCTTAAGGGAAAATTTCTTTTGGATTTATTGGACATTTCAGTAACCCTAGTCACAGTATTTCAAACCCTCATGTGGTTATTAAAAATCACACTCGATTTCACGAAGAAAAAAAATAAACCTTTAGAGTGGAGGTGTTGATTCTGTGACAATCAATTTCATGTTCCCTAGGCACTATGAATGTTTCAGCAAAATAAAAAATGCTTGAACTCTAAATTTTTTATTAATTAATAATTGCATATATGAATCTCATAAGACAAATCAACCACATAAATAATTCTACCATAAGAGACAAGATATACCTTGGGAAAACCATCCAAACATATAGGATGAAAAACCCAACAATTTTTTGAGTATGATAGATAGCTTTCCAAAAAATGGTTTACAACACATAAGCATATTGCTCAATAAGATATGTCACCTCAGTAGTAGAGAAGAAAGAACCAATACAACACTGTAATCAATTGTATTTAACTTTTTGTATCCCTATATTATTAATAACAAGCCAAAACACCTATCATGCACAGAGATATGCACCCTTCCTTTCATTATTAGTTTTAACTAAATGTTGAATGACTTGAACTGGGTCTTTTAATCTTTAACTAAATATATGACCATAAAGTTAGGAGTCTAACTTAATGTCTTTAGTGCTTATCATTTAGTGCACAATTTCTATTATTAACTTTTGCATGGATCTTCTTAGTTAACGGAATGTTAATCACTTAGTTAATAAGATAACTTAAGTGTCATCGATGCTTCACTCTTAGTGCCATCCATGCAAAACATTTGCATGGATATTTGTAAGTTTATTTTAATTAACCGAAACACATAAGTATTTGTTAATTCAATTACATTATTTACTATTTTTTATCTATGGATGGATCTCAGAGAGATTCCTTATTTAACTATACACTCTTTACTTACAACTAAGGATTTAACTGAAGCCTTTACAATTCAAGTTCACATGAAGGCATTCATAGACAATTCAAGTTAACTCTCTCTCTCTATGCTTATCTCTTTATCATTTATTATTTACTGCATGGTCCAAATGTGTATTTATTTGTCCATCTTATATCTTATCATATCATACTTAGAAGAATTATTCCATACCGACGATCATATATATTACCCCATGTCATATAGTCTTATGTTAAAGTAATTCACTCTAGGGATAGCTAATCTCTAAAGGATACTTATAGAACTCAATGACCATGACTAGAAATATATCACATAGTATAACCACATGACTTGATACAACACAAGTCGATATCCATAATTGGAGATCCATTCTCATAGGGTACCATCTATGAGAATCATTGAATTGATACAACACAAGGCCACCGTCTTGATACAACACAAGACTCCAATATTGATACAACATAAGATCATAGTACAAGCATCCCACCTCAATACATGAGGACATAGATAGGACTTGATACAACATAATGTCTTAACTTGATACCACACAAGTCCTTAACTTGATACAACACAAGTCTCGAATAATGACTCTTAATGATGTACATTTAACAAGAGCCACTCTTTTGGGTATAGCGATATGTTTTGGGCATTATTTTCATCACAAAATTGTTGTTCATCTTTAAATATGAAGTCTCACGCTCAAAATGGTTTCCAGAGGCAAACATTTCCTGATGATTTCCTTCGATTTGCTTAGGTGTTCATTAAATACTCCACGAGTTTACTGTAAGACCCAAAGTTTTCATTTCTCATTTCATATGGCCAAATTGTGTTGACTGTGGAAGTTGTTTCTCTTGGAGATGGGCTTAAGTTATATTGGGTTTTCTTTCATTATATGAGCGTAACCATTGGAATTTATTTTGGGATTTATCCTTCTTGTTTTGAATTTTTTCATTTGATATGAGCATCACCGTTGGAATTTATTTTGGAATTTATCCTTCTTGTTTTGAATTTTTTCATTTGATATGAGCGTCACCGTTGGAACAGTAAACTTGGGATTTGGGCAAGATTTGCATCATGAAAACAAGTTGAATCCTTTTTGCAGCTAGTCACATTTGTCAAGGTATTTAATCCACAATTTTATTTTAGTATGTTCGCTGCAATCGATATGGCTTAGGGTTGCGATGTTTACAAGTATTTTCTTTATTGTCCAATTTCATTTAGTTCTACAAAATTTCTCTTGGGTCGAGTTTCATATTTGTGAAGAGATAGTATCTTTTTCTGGAAAACATAATGATTTAAAATAAGTAAAATAACAAAATGATTCTATCTTCCTCAAGCATTTTCACTATAGTTTTAAAAAGGGATGAATTGTCCATTTTAACCTGACGTCTTGCATTTCAAAATATTCTTGTTGATTTCAATTAGATGGACCTCATTACTTCTCGGTCAATTTTCCATTTCATTGTGATGTGGTATATTTGGGATTTTTATTGTTTATCTTAAAACAAATGTAAAGGTTGTATGAGATTGGGTTTTCATCGTTTATTAAATTGCTTAGTAAAATCAAATTGAAATATAATCCTTCCACATAGCAAATCACTATCGTATGATTGGAAGATAGATTTGGCCTTGGGTGTTTTCATGGAATAATCATTGTTTAGCATTTGAATCATTGACAATTTAGTGTGGTCATTTATTCATTCACTAAAATCATTAATTTCTTACCGAACCATTTTGCTACAAGGTTTGAAGTTGAAATATGTTGTATTGTTGGCATTATTAGTGTTATGAATCCATCATTCCTATATTACATTTATTGGCCACATACTCCATTAGCCCAATTAATAAGGACTACTCCTTTTAAATATTGAATTTCCTGTAGAGGTTGTAGTCATCTTCACATGAAATGCATACTTTCTTGTTTGGTTCAATAGTCATATCCACTTTTGCAAGTCTTGTGTCTAGGGTGTTTTTCAAAGTACAAATCTTTTGGACTAGTATGATCCTATATCTTCAAACCTTAATTCACAATCATCTCTATATCTAGGGTTTATTTTCACGGGACACCTTATGGTAGATTTGATTATCAATATCTGGTGTCCTATCTTAGGCCTTTCCCATAAGGTTAGGCTAGGGTATTCCCCTTTGCTCTATTAGAGAAAAAGTGACAAGAATATTGATTAGAGTGACAACTGATCCACACTCGGGGAGCAGGATCCTTGGTGTGTCACCCTTTAGCTACCTCAATCTCTCCGTCGTCCTGGATAGAACTTATTTGTCAGGTAGCTATAAGTTGTGTGATAACATTTCCAATAACTTAGAGTCTTCTGATTTCTCATGTGATCTCTTCCTTGAGTCGCTTATTCCTTCTTCCTCATTGAGGATGATCCCATTTTCATTTGTCTCTGTATCCTATCTAGACTTTGCACTAACTGAGTAATTAACTCATTTTGTTTCTATTGGGATTTCAATAACCTCTCAATGTTTGCCTTATAAATCTGCACCTCCATCCTTAGACTTCTCATGGATTCCACATATTTCTGTGGATTTACATCTTCTCTATGCCCATTTGTTTCTGTCATTGCATTTCCCAAACTGCTATCTTGACCTCTGGAATTTTATCCACGACTTTATAGAATCTTCCCTTCATCCATTTCATTATTCTATATTTCTCTATAAACCTATCCTATGACTGTATTAGTTCAAAAACTATATCTGGAATGCATTTATATTATGTCTTTTGTTAGGGAAAAATTCATTATAAGAGTTCAATAAAATTCCAAATATACATATGCACATATTTTCATATATTTAAATTCTAGAAAACATCATTTGACAGTTTTTGTCAAATAGGGCCGATAAGCCCATTTTTTCTCATTTTTTAGAAGGATTGTTATTGCTTAATTGTAAATTCTTGTTTTAGTTTTGTTCTCCTTCTAACAAGATTTCCAATGAATTCTCCTAATTTCATCCCTAAATTCAAAACTGAAAGTTGCAACCATCCATAATGAACAATTTGGTCCAATTTTACATTGTTCTTATCATTGCTATTATTTTGAAGGACCAATTTCAGAGGCTTGTAGAAGAAAATCAGTAAAGAAATATAAAAAAATTCAATCAATCGAAAATAGTAAATATAACAAGGATTACTTAGGAACTTTCATATCTTTGATTTGATTCTCCTTTCAACTTCTATAAAATTTTAGGTTTGACTACTTTTAACTTTTGTACTTTTTTTCTCAGACTTAGAATTTTCACCAAAACTGACTATCTCCCAAGCCAAGCATTTATGGAAAAAAAATTTCTAATGGAAGTTATCTATTTTAATGATTAGGTAAAATGTTGAGTTAAAAAAACAATTATGTCTTTGACATCTAGGGTCACTTTTACCTCCTTCAATTTTTTTAAAATCCCCCAAAAGTGCTCTGGAATAGTGCATTTTGACCTTCTTTTGCACCCCGAATTCACACCTTTAGGATTTTGTCTCTAATATTCCAAGGTTATTTATGTTCCTGGTCCATGACCACACCATAATAATTTCATCCCAAACAAAGTCTTCATCAGGTCTATGGACACTAATCTCTGAAAGTCACTAATTTGAAATTTCTGCCAAATCATAGCAAAATGGGATTTAACCTCTCACTGATGTTTATGTGACAATCATCCATGGTGTTGGAACACAATAGGTCTCATTTGATTTTGAGATAAACTACTCCTGTTATGGACAAAACAATTTTTGGGCTCCAGACTTTTTTTTCTAAATTGCTACTATGGGCCTTTCTAGTTTGTTGATACTGAATTTTTCGGTCCTGAGGTGTTGAACCTGAATCTGTCAATCCCATGATTGAAATTCATAATTTGACACTATCCAAACAACAATATAAAAAATGCTTTCAACTTTCCTATCTCGATGTCAGAAGTCAATATTGGATGACAACAATTGTCCAATGGCCCTTCAGATTGACGATCAACAACTACCACGGACCTTTACAATGCTCCACCTATGAACTTTTATCCATGGACCCCATGTATCATGCTTCTTAGTTTCAACCCACAGAAAAAAGTTGTCATTATCACATAACATTCCCCCATGGACCTTTTCTTACGGTACTATTACAGATCCCTATCTGCAGACCTCCACATGCTCTTCTCATCTGTGCCCATGAAACCTTTCTCTACGACTCCTCACATATTTTTCTTTTCTTTTCTTCATGATACCCCGCAATCTCTACACCGTGGTGCATGCATATTTTGTCCATTGACTAACCACGCATCCTTATGGCATGGTAGTTCATGTCATACCTGTCCACGTGGTTATCGTGGGTCTCGATAAAAATTCACAAAATTTTACATAAGCACTTAAATTTCAAAATTTATTCATATAATTAAAAGGTTTAAACGAGTTACAAACTCCATTCTCCTATCAACATCTGCACACTAGAAACCCACACTTGGCCATTAGAGAATTACACCTGGATTCTCCTCTTGATGGAAATTGTTTCTTCAATACTCATGACTATAGTTTTTTTATCTAATACCAGAAACTGAAATCTTGCCATGGTTCAAATTTTCACTTGAATTTCACCAATATTCTTCTCAGCCATGTATTTATCCATTACAATTGTCTACATTACTAGATGGCATGTGAAATATGACAATAATATATGATATTTAATACAACAAATTTCATAGAGACATTCTGTCAATAATTAACCTGTAACTTTATTGTAACTCTTTCTGTACAACCTATGAAACAACCCGTAAAATCAAATTTCGGCACATGTAGTCCCAATGTTGAAATCCTAGGCTCTGATACCAATCTGTAATGTACCCAACTACCTCATTTGACCATAGAGGTGAGAGGGAACTCAAATTCCATGCATGGATTTAACAATCATGTCCAATTTCATTTTTATTCAATTACATTTCATTTAACCACAAAAATAAATAATTATGGTATCCCAAAATAGTTTATACATTCATCTAATTTACAAACAACACAACATGAACACACATGCCATTCCAAGCAAATTTCATGCATATCAACATTTATAAAAATAATTTAAATATAATAGAAACACATAATTAAACCACTACATGAATACACAAATAGACACTTATATTTTAAGTAATTATTCTCCAACTAGATGCATGTGAATGACGTTCCTTCTAGCCATAGGCTCTGTCAACCCAAAATTTACTTTGACAAGCCACCCCCAAGTTGGGGTTATCAATCCACAAGGGAAAATATCTCCCTAAATCCCAGTTTTCCCAGTTGAATTCTCAAGGAACCCATTGGTTCCTAACCCCCCTCCACAATTGTCCCAATCCTTAATTCTCCTTCCCCATCAACTTGCAAAATGCCACGAACAAGCTTCCTTTTCTAATTTAGCATTCCCTTAGGAAGCCTCTAGTTTCATTCTAGTGCTCTAGCACAGGCTGGACAAGAATTCTTTGAATTTTGGACTCCAGGGCATGAGATGTAGGCCATGTTTCTCTCTCACCAGTTTACACGGGTTGATGACATGTAAAATTAATGTACCTCTATGTCATATTTGTTCTTTGAGACAATATATGCTATAGCTTCCAAAGTTGATGGATAAAGAGTCAAATTCGAAATGGTGTAGAAGTGATGAAGAATGGAACCCCCCTCTAGCTCGAAAACTCACCTTTATAGGAATAAACTAGCTTGACATGTGGCCACTCCATATGGAACCACTCTTCCCACCTTAATCCCCTTCTTAAGTTAACGAAATAAGGCTTGATCAAAGTATACCACTTAATCATAGTCTAATCACTTGGTTGAATTTTCTAAGGCTTAGGGAGATAAACTAATGCACACTCCTACTTTCCCACTTGTGGACTCATAGCCCCCCATCTCTTCTTTGTCCTTCTTCCCACGCAGTCATTTAAGTATTTTTATATTAATATCAAAATATACATCTTAGCATAGTCTTGGTCATTCCGACCATTTGTTTTCCATGTTTAATCATTTTGCATCAATATTTACAATTTTACATTGTGGGGTTAAACATGGGTATTACAATAGGTACTTAACAAGATTAGTTGACATTTGAATGTTAAAGATAGTCCTCCTTTTATTACTTATGATAGGAAATGTGAAAAAGTGATCCTTTTAAAATTCACACATTCCATATTAGATTTAATATGATTCAAATTAAAAGTAAAACATTAATTAACATGGGGCATGGGTAGGGCATTCTAGTTACATTATCTCCTAAATTAGTAACTCTCATGCAATGTTCAAGTTGAAACACATTTGTTTGTGTATCATAAAGGATAAACAAGGCTTTCAAATGAGTGGTTGCACAACTCCTTTGGAATCTAGGTGCATATCCTTCAAAAACTATGAAATTCAATCAACCCTTTTGACGAGAAACCATAAACATGTGTTTTCATACCTATAATCCTTTGAATTAGAGTATCAATATTGAATTGAGTTTGTAAACTCTAAAAACATACTAGTAGTCTTTTTCAGGGACCAAAATATCATTTTCATTGGTAGCCAAAATTGCATGTGAAGGATTTCATAATTGAAATTCTAAGTCTAGTTGGGATGGTGATTTGTTGGATTTAAGTCTTGTCTACTTGCATTGAAACTCTATTATACAATATTTTAATACATTCATAAACTTTATCAAGATTCATAAGTACCAGATATATTTTAACCAAGGAAAAGGGTAATTTGACCTCTAGTGTACCTCAACCAAAAACATATGCTGAAATTGATGATTCTATTTGAAACTTAATCTTGAGTAAGATAATGATGAAGAAAATAATCAATGACTCTATAAAAAATTGTGTAACTTTCTAATCAAGTCAAAACCATTCAAATCCATCAGTTGTAGTAGAAAAGACTAGGATCCATGCAATGCAATGAATATGGGTAAAACAAACTTGCAAGACATACTAGTTTAACAATGCAACTATCACCAACTATCATAATTGTATTAGACACCAAGAAGATCACACATTCATCTAGTTTGAGTTATTCTATTCATCAACATAAATATAATTAAAAATAAAGAGGATGAATCCAATAGGGTAAGGTTTACCTGACAAGGCCTAATTACTATATTAAAGGGAGTCTCCAAGTCACTTGACTTGGAGCTAGTTGAAGTCTTAAGAGTTAGGAAAGGGTATTTAAGGTAAGGCTGTGATAGTTAAGGTTATGGTTGTCTAGGGTAGGCTAGGATAGGTTAAAATAGGACTGATAGGAAAGTATTTAGTGATAAAGATTAAGTTCAATAGGTTAGGCTAGGGTATAATATGGTGGGTTTCTATAGCCTGGTGATAGGTTAGGGTAGTGGTATGCTATTTTAGGCAAGGGTAGCTTATTTCATGTTAGTGTAGGTTAGGTAAGTAGTCTAGTCTATAGTAGGAAGGATGACAAGTAAGCTAGGGTAGTATAGGGTAAGATGGAATAGGGTGAGGATATGATAAGTTAGTTTAGGTAGGGTAATGTATCTAGGGTAGGGTAGTGTAGCTAATCAAGTCGAGTCTCTATTTGGTTACATTAAGCTAAGTAATATAGGATAAGTTATGGTACTCTAGGATATGTTAAGCAAGGGAAGTTATCCGATGGTAGGGTAGTTTAGAGATAGGGTAGATTAGGTTATCCCATGAAGGGTAGTGCAGTTTAAGATACTAGGTTAATTAGGCTAAAGGACAAAATAGTGTATGGTATGGTAGGCTAGGATATTTTATGTTTTTGTAGGCTAGTGTAGTCTAAACGTGGAAAAGGGCTGGACCTAGGTTAGAAAGGATATGAGGTTAATCGAGGATAGAGTTATTAAAATTGAGAGTAGGTTAGGGTAGAATAAACTAGATAGGTTAGATATTGTAGATTAGTCTAGGGTTGTGTAGTTTAGGCTAGGTGGGTTTATTTAAGTTAGGGTAATGGCAGGATAATAGTACCATAAGGTAGAATCTCATTGTTAGTATTTGGTAGGTATCATCTTAGTAGAAACAATTCTAAGAATAGAAGGTGATATTACAAGATATTTTGTGGGAGGAGGAGCGAGGCTAAAATAAAAACCAAAATATTCCTTTCATGTGTCCCTTTGTGGAGGGACGTGAGCATTTGGGGATCCCAACATGCCTTTTTGGAAAAAAAGAGTTATTGGGTTTGAATTCCATGCATTAGTTACAAATCATTAACACTTTTAAAAATACTTGGATTTGTAATGTACCTAGGGAGGAATGGGGGGGGAATTTGGTGGAAATGGAAGTATGGGAGGGTGCACTTTGGATTGTCTCCTAGGAAAAAATGGCTAGTCCAAGCTAACTTTGAAAAATAATCCATGTCAAAATAGATGGAGCATATTCTCTTTATCCACATGTCTCTCTGTATATTCTAATTCCCATGTTCATGGACTTGTCTTTGACCATGGGATGTTCAACCCTAGAAACTCATTAATTAAACAATAACATCATGTAAGTATGATGCAGAAGTTAAGCTTATCAATCCATATATTATCATAATTTAGAATGAACAAAACACTAATAAAATAATGTGAGAAAAACCAGTGTAATGCATTTAGAAAGGTGCATATAACATATGCTTGAAATTAAAGAATGATGGAAATGGTTAATGGAAGAAACAAAATATCGAAAAGTTAGGAGTGTTTTAATATCACAAGTAAAAATGTAAACAAAAAATTGGATATAACCATGTTAAAAGAGTTAGCTACAAGTCGATTATGAGTTGAATTGTGAACAATTTTGAAACATGTAAGAAACCTTAGATTAGAAACCAAAATCATGCATACCTCTAATATTTAATAGGATTAAGGCCGAATTAGGGCTATAATAAGAAATTTTCTTTGAATCGAATAAATTTAGTTGAGATTCCATTAAAATATACAATTGAAATTCAAATTATATATCATGCACAACAATTAATTAAATGACGTAAATGGGCCAAGGCCAAATATATTTCATCAAAACATAAGATGCAATTTATTTTAATAAATGGATAAAAGTGAATGCAACATAAAATGCCAAAATACCAATACATATTGAGTACAAAATATAGCTTCAAATCTAGAATATAAATATATCAGTAGGAATGCATGATAACATTAATTCTAGCACTATGATAAGTGGAGTGAGTGAAAGGTATATGAAGGGGGATGTAATAATTATTCCCATGAAATTAATTTGTTGTATGGATTAATATATAAGCATATATATGATGGAAGGAGACATATTTGAAGGTGTCTAAAACCATGCAAGAGTCCTCATATAAAGTTTTTGGGAGCTATTTTATAGTTAAACTAGTCAATTACTATAAGTGAATCCTTGAAGACTTGAAGGGATTTCACCCCGGCAAAAGAGGCCATCTTAAGGATCATTAGGATTTTTGATAATTATGATTTATTGTTTCTAGCAATACCTATACTTGCATCAAATTTATACCAATGGATTTTATAAATGTATAAGAGTTCACCTGTACCACCAACACTGGGTCTATCTTGTGCATCTCCATCAAAGAAACAACACTCCCTCATCTTATCGATCTATACATCAACTTTCCTATTATTATGACTGTCCTTCGGATTCTACGGAAAGTGTTCCAATATGGAAAGGCATTTTGCAGCATAGATGTGTGGAGGAATAAATGTGTTATGGAAAATCATTTTGTTACATGCAAGCTATGCACCCCATATCATGAAGACTGGTGAGGCTATGTTTGCTCGATATGCTAGATTTTTTAACCATGTCTGGAATATAGCATCAATCATATCCCCTTCCCATATGAAATATATACCTGTGATTTGAGAAGCATATTTCCACACATCAATCATGTATAGACATGTTATAAATATATTATTAATAGATTCCCCATCTGAATTGCAGAGAGAGAATCTATTGGGACATGTGCCTAGTAATATGATGAGGTGATCCCAGAATGAAACTTTTCCTATTAATGTGAGCCACATGAAGAGAGTAATCTTGAGGGGGTAGTTAAGCTTCCATATAACACACAGATATAATATTTTCAGATTTGGATCATTGGATTGTCATTAGCATTCCATAAAAATCAAAGGAATCTCGGCTTATGTGGGCCGCAAAGAGAGATCATTTATTGAGACCTATGCCTAATAATATGATGAGATGATCCCAAATTGGCACTTTCATGTCAATGTGATCCACATGAAGAGAGTAGTCTTGAGGGGGTAGTTAAGCTTCCATATAACACATAGATATAATCATTGTATCATCATTAACATTCCATAAAAATCAAAGAAAGCTCAACCTATGTGGGCTGCAATAAAGAACTTACTTATAGACCAATATAGATTAGAGGTATCCATTGGCTTGGTAGTATAGATTTTATTGACTCAATCAGAGCTATATTGAAGTTATGAACTTATAAACATGGAAGTAGCATGGAAGGAAGGTTTACCAAAGAGAAAATGTTCATTGTCATAATGTTGAGCAATATTAATTTTAAAAAATTCTGATATGGGATTTTGAAATGTAGTTTAAACATGTTTATTTTTTATTTATTTTTTCAAATTTTGTTCAAAAATTGAGAAAAAATGTTGAAATTGCAAATATAAATTGTTGATATTGCATAATATTGTGAAATAAGAGTATTTATGGAGCATATCGTAGCATTGGATTAACTTGTGTATTTTAAAATATGTTTTCAATAATGAAAAATTATAATTTGATTCAAGATTGTATAGCTAAGTGATGTTAATTAAAAAACTTCTAAATATAATGTTTAAAACTACCTCTTTTTCTTTTATAGAATTTTCTAAATAGTGGTGATTAAATTACCCATCTTTGACATTTTAAATGGCATTTAGTGTTTTGCACTAAAGCAAAGGCAATTTCCTAAAATGTCTCTATCTTATATTTTTGGAATTTTGTTTTTAAAATAAAGTTTTAAAAATTCTTGAATTTTGATAGATATGCATGGTAATGATATTTTTTTCAATTTTCTTTATATTAGTATTATTAAATTTTGTTAATAATAATTTATTACAATTACTTTTAAGTTTGTTTTTAAATGTAAAATTGGGAGACTTTTCAATAAAAAATTTTATAAACAAATATGATAAAGGTAATTTATTAATATTTTGTTTTAAAATATTAAATAAAATAAATATAAATAATTACAATTTAATTATATTCTATATTATTGCACTAAAAAGGTCCATTCTACAGCCCAATATGGAAGAGATGTCTAACTCCTTTGTGCTCATCTTAGAGTTGACAAGTGTCTTTTATAAAAAATATTAAAAAAATATTAAAAATAACATGTGGGCCTAAATTAAATTTAAATTATTTAGAATTGCATATATATAAAACAATATAAATTAGATAAACTAAAACCATAAACATTGGATTAAACATTTCTTCAACACTTCCACTCTAAAAAAGGATTTACACCTTGAGATATTTGATCCCTCTCAGTGCTTGGTAGATCCCTTTTAAATGAATCTATGCTAGTATATAAAGTGAAACAGTTATAAATTATCATAACCTAGTTATATTTCATCTTCCATATTATGTAGAAAGTGAAATTGTTATAAATTATCATAATCTAATTAACTTTCATACTTTATAGAAAGAAGGTGGTGTTCGCCTTTATACAAGAATACACCACAGAAGCTTTAGTCTCCCAATAAAAGGCAATAGTATTAGGGCTTCTCTTATACTATGCTCTCTGCCCGTTTAGCAACTTTATAAGGCAAGGGCTTGACTATACTACTCTCTTTGTATGACCATCTGCGCAGTAACGATAATCCCACCCCATAAGGTCGCGTTCCCGAATGAAATCTCTAAGGTCACTAATAGTGTAAAACTCCTTGTTAGCAATATCTATAGGTACCCACCTTCGTTCAAGTGGGCTCGTAAACTCACGAATACTCCGGGTTATGAGATACATCTTAAAATAATATCAATAAATATTTTTATATGATTCATCTTATAATTTAAATGATGTGGATGTGTTATGTTTTTAAAATATTTTTTCAATTGTTTGTTTTTATTTTTATTTTTAATTTTAAATTTTAATTAAAATTTATAACAAAAACTTATTAAATTTATATGTCTCTTATGATATCTATATGATAAGGGAATGTCATTTTCTTTCAATTTATTTTTGTTTATATTAAAATTCTAAACAGAGACTAAATAATTAGAGATTAAAGAAGAAGACCGAGAAGACATCGAAGTAATTAAGTAACATTTTATAAACAACATATTCAATGTCATTATTGGGTAATGGAAAATATGAATACTACTTGTGTGAATATAGGCTTAAAATATTTGAAATGAGTAGTAAAAATAAATATTTTGAGTGTGTTTCTCATTTGTAATGTTAATGAATCTTCAAAGGATGTTTGGGTTCGAGTTCTAGAAAAATTGATTTTAGGAATGATATGACTACAATAAGAATATATTCTTCATATTCTATATGAATTAGTGTAGTGAAGGATGGGCATGAAACAAATCTCCATGTGATGTGTAGGGACATCATCTCAGTCAAGACAAAGCAATGTATATATATATATATATATATATATATATATATATATATATATAACCCTTTTCCTAGTGTAAGATATTGAATTGAAAACAATATCTCATTGTCTTTTAGAAGAAAAAATGTGTTATTTATGATTTTATGGTAGAATTAAAGTTAATGTAGAGGTTTCCATGTCTATCAATCATATGGTACCCCTAAAAATTGCAAGTGGGATTCCTCAAGTTTTAAAATTTGTCTTAAATTATGAGTCTTACTTGTGGTATATGAGGTTTGGCCATTTAAATTTTATGGTTTGAATTTTATTTCCAAGAAATATATGGTGAATAGATTGTTTATGGTGGAGAAAAAGGATGAGGTATGTGAAGGCTACATTTTTAAGAAAACACCACAATAATTATTTTCTTGTAGGAAAATGTTGGCTATCGTGGGCAGACCCGGGTTTACTGTGTTTAACCAACAACACCCCTAGCTCACTGGCCCTTTCGGCGACAGACCGTGAAGCGGCCTGAAGTCTCACCCGAAGTGATTCTAATGGGTTGGCCAAGGACTCAAGTGTCTTGGACTAGGTTCTGTGGCATCCTACTTGTGACTCGCAGCTCTGCTAGCTGCGAGGCCTCTTTCTCTGTGCATCACGTGACCCTTCTTCTCGCGTCACGCGATCTCCTCGCCTCACTGCTCTTCTGACCACAAGATCTCTCTCTTCACGTTGCGCGGTCCCTTTCTGCGTCGCGCAACTTCCACTGACTCACGATGACCCCAACCTTATCGCCTCGCCATGCACCAGGCGACACGTAACTTCCTCTCCAACGCTAAGTCCTTACCCTCCGGTATCGCGCACCGCAGCTCCTCTGCCGGTGCGGTATCACCTCTCTGCGATATCCTACTCCCGCGGCTCAGCGCACTTAGCATTGTTCGTGTCGACTTGCAGGACTCAACATACCAGACTGTTTAACACTACGACTAGTGACTGTTCAAGCAAAGCATAAATGAACCCGCATACAACATGCCAAACACTTCAACTTATGTTATCCTTCTATATTACTGTGAACTGAACGACGCATTCATACATTCAATTGTAAACAAGGCTCATTTAACAACTAACAGATGCAACAAATAAACACAACACATTAATCAATCGCATAACACTTGATTTTAACATGGTTCACCTCCAGGATGGAAGTTATGTCCACAGAACTGTGTTTCTATTATAGCTCAGGGGAAGGTAAACACAGTTCTGCTGCACCGCATATGCAGCTTGAGATCTTCTGGGTAACTCCGCACATAGCCTGGATCCCTTCTCTCTTAGATCTCTTTTCTATCTCTATATTGTCTCTCTTACAATATACTCTTCCCTCTCTGTCAATCCCTGCGGATTGTTACAATACAAAATAAAAGTAAGCTAACAGACTACTGATGATCTGACTAGCTGGATGGCCTAAAATGCCCAAAATGCCAACCTTTTACAATACAAAATACATCCCTTTATAGGCGGCCCGAAGGTCTTGCCATTACAACACTGTGGGCCTGTCCCAACAGTAACCCAAACCCTAACTAGTGACAGTCGGTGTATCTGTACTTTGAGGTAGCCGCTATCCGTCACACCACAGCTCTCTGCAGTCTTCCATGCTTCCCGGCGCTGACCATGGGTACTATGCATCGCTTCCCTTCACCACATCTTTTTGCAGTCTTCCATGCTTCCCAGCCCTGACCATGGGTACCGGCGCTACTTCCCTTCACCATAGCTTCCTGCAGTCTGCCATGCTTCCCAGCGCTGACCATGGGTACTGACGTTGCTTCCCTTCACCATAGCTTCCTGCAGTCTTCCATGCTTCCCAGCGCTGCTTCCCTTGTTGTCCTTTGTCTTCAATACCTCGGCCTTGTTGCTCCTTTTCCTTTATGAGGGTAGTTGAACCCTCCTATCTTCCACCACTGCCTTCAATGTAGTGGGTGAGCTCTCTCTTATTGGCCGCTCAGGTATCGTCGTCTTCCTTGAATTCTCTGTCTTCTACGTCATGGTTTCTGGCTCTGATGTGTAGCTAGAAACCTGCTACAGTGCCGTAGCTCTGCCTCTTATATCTCCGCCAAAACTGTCTGTTCGTTAAAATAGCAGCTTCTTCTGTAGCTGCGGGACCCTACTCCAATAGTCCCCTAACACTTAATGTGGCTTGTCCCCGAGCCACTACTAGCGGGCTTATCCTGTTGTAGTTTTTCCTTGGCTTCCTGCGAAGTCCGTTGCAACTTGTCTCGAAGCCCTGCGACTTCGTCCCGCATCGCTGCGACACGCTCTCGTGCTGAGTCAAGCAAAGCTTGACTAATACTAGCATCTTCTGTTGACTTAGTTTGTAGGTCTCTCTTACCTTTCCTTATTGTTATGCTCGTAGTCTTGCCACTGCAAGACCTGCTGTCGCTGTGCCTACCATAAGGATTCAAATCGCTGGTATCACGAGAAATCCTCTCTATCTGGGTTAGAGCTCGTGCTATAAGGAAGATATAAATCTGTATCTTCCAGGCTTCTCAAAACATGCCGTTCGGCCTAGATCCCTCTATGTGAAAGAGATACAAACCATGAATTCCATTCCGAGAACAAGCCTTTGTCTGCATGCTGGAATTCTACCATTTGCTGGGTTTGTGGTCCTCTTTCACTTTCCTTCTTAGCAAGTCGCTCCAGGTATTCACGCTGCCTCTTATCACCAGATTTTCACTTCTTTGCCTCAGCAATCTCTTGTTCTTCTCATAGCTGATCAGATAGGTCGGCGGCCTTCTCCCGTTGTCGTCTTTTCTTCATTTTTACTTTCTTCCTCGTGGGAGATTTCTTCTTGTCATTCTTCTGCTCTGCTTTCTTATCTTCAGTGATCGGTTAAGCTTTCTTCTTCTTCTTAGTAGAGATTTTGATGACATCTTCTACATCCTGCACTTGATTCCCCATCCTTGGAAATTGTCTTACCTGTGATATTCCTAATTTCACAACCTTGGGCGGTGTCATCATAACGGACACACGGCCACCAGGGTCGAGATGTCTCAGCATGTCTTCTAAAGGTTCCTCCTCAGACAGAACCCACTTGGTGGAGTATCCTGGGCATGTAATGGCTTCAAACTCTAGGAATCACAACACTCTGTAACGGGGTGAACTCTGCACAGGAAACTCTTAACAGTTTATTCTATAGCTCTCGGGTTTTTGCAAGTGTAACCCTCTCGAGTGAACAATTTCTGCTTTTATGCGAAGGCAACAATCCCGGATGCAACGGTCATCTAGATTGAACCCGTTGGTCATAATAATTAAATGGACAAGACCACACCCATCACCCGATCCTCAATAAATGTTGAAATCCAATCACGTTTCCCTCGAAGCGTGTGTACAGGCGCTGGTCTCGTCGAAGATTTGCCAAATCTGGAAACATAATTATGCTGCTGCCAAATCTACGGTAAGGTATACTGGTCATTTCCTCATTAACTGCCTGTCAGAAGGTGACTTGACTGGCCCTCTGTCGGTTGCAAAACTAGATACGTGGCACGAGGAAACATCGCATTGCTGCGCTGCAACATCGTATCACCTGCGTAAACAAACAAGCTTTTTTTTTCTCCCCCCACAAGCCACTGATAACTTGCGCAAAATGAACCGACCTTATGCGATTCCTCATACTTATAATACCTGCCGGTGTAGACTAGTTCCCGGTGCGATGCCTCCTTTCAACTACACTGGACATCTGCACCAACATAAAATGGCTAAGCTAGGGCTGAGAGGTGGGGTGGCTATCACTATAGAGCTTAAGCCTACTGCCGTTAATCAATGTGGGAAGAACCTCCCCATTCAGCTGGTTGAGCTGAACGACACCTCCCTCTGTAACTTGCTATATCTGATATGGCCCCAGCCAATGTGTCTTGAACTTCCTTGGAAACTTAATGAATTTACTGTCATAGAGGAGTACTAGGTCTCCGATCTAGAAAGTCTAACTCTTAATGTGTCTTTCATGCCAAGCTTTTTCTTGTGCCTTTTGCACTTTCTGATGGAATCCGGTAATGAATCTGTCTTCCTCTAAGGCAACCAGCTATGCTAGCCTTTCCTCCACTGTGTCTGTATCATTCATCCCGGTAATCTGAGCGATTCTTAAACTAGGAAGAATATACTCCATAGGCATAACAGCCTCATGTCCATACACCAAGATGAAAGGTGTGTGTCCTGTAAGTTTCTTGCATGTGGTCCTATACGCCCATAATACAACGTTAACTCTGAGGCCCCAATCATTCCTTTAGTTGTTGCAGATCTTAGTAAGAGCATTTTCTAAAATATTATTAAAGGCCTCCATCGTACCATTAGCCTGTGGGTGGTAGGGAGTGCTCTTATGGTGCTGAATCTAGAATTCTTCTGTCAAGGACTCAATGGTGTGGTTCAAGAAATGTGTGCCTTGATCACTCATCAAAATTACAGGGCAGCCAAATCTACTGATGATGTTCTCAAAAAGGAACTGTGCGGCTGTGGCAGCATCACAATTTCTTACTGCTTTGGCCTCCTCCCATCTGGTGAGGTACTCTGTCCCGGTGATAATATATCTCGCGCCAGTGCGCTTTCCTGGTGGGTTGATAGGACCCATAAAGTCTATAGCCCATTTGTCAAATGCGTGCAGTGTAACCTGTGGTCGCAGTGGCATTTCATCGCGTCGCGAGGGTTTTCCTACCCTCTGGCAGATATCGCAACATCTACAAAAGTCCTTGGTGTCCTTATGCAACGTAGGCCACCATAATCCTGCATCTAGGATTTTCTACGTAGTCGGCTTTCCTGCGAAATGACCTCTTGCGGTTCTTGAATGTGCCTCTATGATAATAGCGTCTTTTTCATGCGGCATCACACATCTGCACAAAACTTCATCTGGTCCTAACTTGTATAGGTGTCCTACGATCAGGGTGAAGTCTACTGCTTTAACAACCAACTGCTTCTTTTGCTGCTTAGTGAACTCATCAGGCACTAATCCTACAGTGAGAAAGTGAATAATATCGACATAGTAGTCGTCTGTGATCTGGATAGAAAACAATTGCGCACCTGGCAAATTGTCCTCTAGGTTACTTGGCTCTTCTCCTAAGTCTATCCGGGACAGATGATCAGGTCCAGCATTCAATCTTCCTGGTTTCACAATGATTTCAAAATTATACTCCTGAAAGAGGAGTAACCATCTGCAGATTCTCCCCCCTAACACTGGCTTATTGACCAGATACTTCAATGCGGAATGGTCAATAAACATCTTGAAAGAGGCACCCAATAGGTAGTGCCTGAACTTCTGCAGCGCATACACCATAGCTAAGCCTTCTCTTTCTGTTGTGGTGTAGTTCTTTTCTGTTGTCAATAGCTTTCTACTGGAGTATGCAATAGGATGATCAATATCCCTTTCTCCTAGTTGTGTTAAGACAACCCCTAGTGTGACGCCAGATGCATCCACATGTACATGAAATGGCTTAGTCCAGTCTGGAAATACTAGGATGGGCACTGTAACCATCTTTTCTTTAAGCGTGTCTAGACTCTGCTGACATTCCTCATTCCATAGGAATTTTACATCTTTCTTTAGCAATTTCTCCATTGGTGCTGTAATCTTTGCGTAGCCCTTGATGAACTTTCTGTAGTACCCGGTATGACCAAGTACTGTCCTCAGTTGCTTGACAGAGTTGGGTGCTGGAATATTTACAATGATGGCAATCTTTGCGGGATCTACCATCAAGCCTTGTCTGCACATAATGTGACCCAACAAAATACCAAATGGTGCACAAAATGTACTGCCTACATTTCTCTAACATCAGTCTTAGATCTCCTATGTGCTTGTCAATTAGTCCAAATACAGTCCAATCATCAAAATATACTTCTAGGAACTTATGGATGTATTCTTTAAATACAGCAACTACTACTCTAGAAAATATAGCTGGTGCATTCTTAAGACCAAAGGGCATTACCATATACTGGAACGAGCCCCATTCTGTTGCAAAGGTGGTCTTGGATCGATCTTCTGGATGTATTCTGATCTGATGGTATCCTGAAAATCCATCAGTGAAGGAGTAGACCTCCTGTCCTCCCATGTTGTCTAATACCTCATCAGTGAACGATGTCGAAAATGGATCGTGAAGTGATGCATCGTTGAGCTTATGCAGATCGACACAGATCCTGATGTCTCCTTTGGTTTTATTCTCCTGTACGACCATGGGGCTAACCCATTTGCTTTCTTCTACAGGCTCAATGATGCCTACTGCTAGCATCTTATCGATCTCATCCTTTACTTTTTCTTTGTAGCGTGGATTTAATCTATATGGACGCTATTTCACTGGTCTAGCATCCTCCTTCAATGGTATCCTCATGACTCCCAGGTCTCCGACTATTCCCTTCATCTCTGTGAACTTGGTGGGAAATAGGTCCTGATAGTCATGTAATAAGTCTGCAATCTGTATGATTGTTTCATCGTTCCAATAGTCTCCAATAGAGGCAAACTTAGGTTCTGTGTCTGTGCCAATATTGATATTTTTTATCTTGATGGGCTCTGTAATTGCTGGAGTTTCTAACTGTGGTCCCTCAACATCGCGAGTGCCTTCTGACTCTGGGATGTTGGTGTCGCGAGGATCCTCATCCTCCGCCTCTGGTTCAGATGCAAAATTATAACACTCTAACGCCTCTTTTAGCTGGATAGCCCACTCAGGTTGAGCTGACACTGATATGGTACAATCCTCAAATATCTTACTCTTTATTACTTGTAGGGCCTGATCAACACTTGGATACTCAGATTCAAAAGTGAAGGTGAGTAGGAAGCTGTCTATCATAAGGAGCCATGTTGTTGTTCCCTTACACAGTTCAGTCTATGTATACCAGTTCCTTGGAACTGTATCCAAAGTATGAATGAATCAGTGAACCCATTCATCCTCGGGAATGTCCGACCAATTCTGTTCACATATCCGAATGTGTGATCTGTGGTCACTCTCTCCTGTGTATTTCTGTTGGACATACTCTCTGTCGTCAGAAAATCTGATCACCATCAATCTTTTAATATCATCCCATGATGCGATACTCTCTTTATGTGCATACCACCATCTTGCAGGTGTGGCTTGTACTGCAAGGTCCATAGCTACGATCCTCTGCTCATGAGGGATTTGTTGTTCAAGCTGCTCAAGAAAGTCCTGGATATCTGTTAGACCATGAAACGATGGAATCTCATTGATCTCTGTGCCAATCCATTGCAGTGACTTAGTCAAGTATGCGCATCTGCGCGCTGAGACTTCGTGAAGTCTATTCTGCCAGTTCTCTAGACCAACATCTGAATCTGATGCGCATGAGCTGTCGCATCGCCAACTAATATTCCCTTCTACAGTTGGATTGATGTAGTCACTCTGGTTTGTGGTCATTTGATAGAGGCTTTCCATGTTATGTGCCTCCTCCTCTGCTCGGATAGGTTCAATATACCTCGGACCCTGAAAAGGATCCAATGGTGCGATGACTCAGATCTGCGCATCCTCAAAGGTCATTTGTCTTCTCTTTAGGTCGATAACGGCCATGTTACCGATCACCCAATCAATTCCTAATAGTGTTGGATACGGTCTACTATTGCCAATGATCTCTATAACTTCAAAGTCCGCAAAGCTGCGAACTCCGTCAATGTCAACTGGCACCTACGGTAATCGACCCAGAGGTGAAACACGCTGCTGATTAGCTAATCTCAGATGGATAGGTGATCTGATTAACTTAGGGCTACCCATCTGTTCCCATGTCTACTTAGTCAAAACATTTACATATGATCCCAGATCTAGGATCACCTCATCCATTTCAAATTCTCCAACCTACGCTGTGAGTCACATCTCTCTTCCCATTCTTGTATGTCCTGTAATATTATGAACATCACGCTGTGTACTGCTCACAAAAGAGGATGGCTGAGACTGATCTATAATGCGCTGGAGTTCCGTGATAGCTTGCTCATTTCTTACAAGTTATAGAAAACTTCGTAGGAAGGAATGTACACTTCCTGTCATATCATCCTCATCGCATCTTCCCGATGTCGTAGCCTGTGATGTTTGTACAAGGCTATCGCCACAAGGTGCTTGCTACGGTATGCCCCTAGACGGCGGTACCTGTGATCCTGGTTGCGTAGGGTCATCAAAGAAAGCCTTAGCTTCCTGAAATGTCTGTTTGTTCTTCTGCAGGTCGAGTGGTGTTGCTTTATTAGGAGCTCTGCGTACCCACTCCTGACCTGTGTTCTTTTCCGTCTCCTGTGATGTCCCACTAGAAGAAACACCGCTGCGAGTCACAATATTGACTCTTGGTCCTGGTTCTTCCTGCTCAGCAGCAATAAGCTGGATGTTCTGGTGTACTGCTGGCTTAGTTTCTTTGATATTAGCTATCAAGGTAGGACACTCCTCTATAGTATGATCATAAGATTTACAATAGTTGCATGTGGTAGTGGGGCTTTGACAGTCCCTGGCATAGTGTCCTACAACTCCGTAGTTGACCACGGCCAAAACCTTCTCCTCTGCCAAAGCCTTTCTCCTCATGCAAAGCCTCCTCCTCGGCCTCGTCCTCTGAATCCTCCTCCACGGCCTCCATAAGCTGGATCATGCTGTGGTCCTGCTGCTGGACCCTGTGTCTCTGACTAGACCCTGTACAAGTCCTGCTTTGCTCCAACCATGAGATCATAGGCTCTGCAGTCATGTTCATCATGGCCTACAGACTTACAGAAGACACAGTATAAGTTCTTAGGTGTCTGTACATACTTCTAAAGTAGAGGGCACTGGTGAGGTAGATGTCCTCGTGTTTTGCATATTTCACACCACGGCCCGTGGGTCTGTGGTAAGGGGTTTGGAGCCCCTGTCGCTATATATTCTACAAAGACCGGACAATTGTCTTTACTATGGCCTTGTGCTTTACATTTTACGCACCATATGTCTTGTGCAACCTCTTTCCCTTTCTTAAGTTCATGCAACTGTAGTGTGAGATTAGCCAACTGGTTTTGTAAAGTTGCCATGCCTGTACTGCTCTCAGCTAGAGGTGAAGCCTCTAGTTTCATTTCCATCTCCAACGCGTCATCCTGTGTCTGGAGTTTCTGCTGCATTAACGGCAGTCTAATGTGAGGGAGCAGCGCTGCAATAAACCATTCCTTATGCTGCTCCGGTGCGAACTCAAAACTGACTTGGTCGATAAGGGCTTTGAATTTCTGATCAAAGTCCCACACCGACTCTGTAGGTAACTGCTTGATGTCTTTGAGTTCTGTTATACACTGTGACTCAGACTTAGGTTTCTTAAATTCTTTAATCATGGCGGTCTTGACCTAGACAAGTGTCCTGGGTACTGTTGTATACTTTATATACCATGTTAAGGCTCGATCTCTTAGTGTGGTGACCAACTGTACAAGTTTAAGGTTATCGTCGTTGATTGCTTTAATGGTCCACATGGCTTCACATAGAAACCAATGCTGCTCTAGGTCTTCTGCTCCTGTTCCCTTAAATATAGGTAGCTTCATACCATCCCCCATTCTATTTCTACCTGGTGGATGTTGATTTACTATGTTACTACCACTCAGCGGTGTAGGTGGAGGTGATGTAGCGGTGGTAGGTACTGTCTGTGAGCTACTGGATGGAGTTCCTATGAGATTGTTCGGAGTCCCTGTCTGTTTCTGTGGGGTGTAAGGGTAGTAAGGGATACCCCCCTCTATTCCTTCTGTGGTACTATGGCTCTGCTGTCTAGTACTATCTGAACTGTCTTCAAATATTGGAGATCTGAAATCTACTTTATACTTCTTTCCACTACGTGTTCGTCCAATGTCATCAAAATCACTTTCAAACTCTTGTGACATTACTATTTCTACTTATTCATCTGAAACTAGATCCATTGTTCCTTTTTCATGTAATAGCATCTTAATGGACAAGTTTAAAGATCTTAGGTACTTACCACGATATCCTTTGAAGAAGTAGCGCTCAGCCTCGCTAAAGCTTTTCCTCTGGTCAACTGCAAACTCTGTGACAAAGCCTTCTAGCACACTCACAAGCCATAAGTCTACTGTCCTCGTGATAGGATTATCAAGGTTCTTCACGGTCTGAATCAGCTCCGGTGTCCAGACAATGTCTCTTTTCTTTTTGAATATGCCTATATCAGTTAACTTTGATAACCAGTCATAAAGCTCGTTTCCAAAGGTCGCAAAAAATATTGCATGGATGTCTGTAATGATAAGTTTTTGTAACCAGGCCTCTGTGTTCAGTTTAGGACTCTTGTTCTCTCATTCAACAAACTCTTTCTAGTTAGACCAAACCCACTTGTTGAGTTTGTCTCTAGTAGGGCGCCACCAGAACATCAGTGCTCTGGAACCATTTGTTGGCTATCGTGGGCAGACCTAGGTTTACTGTGTTTAACCAATAAAACCCCTAGCTCACTGGCCCTTTCAGCGACAGACCACGAAGCGGCCTGAAGTCTCACCCGAAGTGATTCTAATGGGTTGGCCAAGGACTCAAGTGTCTTGGACCGGGTTCTGTGGCATCCTACTTGCGACTCACAGCTCTGCTAGCCGCAAGGCCTCTTTCTCTACGTGTCGCGTGACCCTTCTGCTCGCGTCGCACGATCTCCTCGTCTCACCGCTCTTCTGGCCGTGAGATCTCTCTCTTCCTGTTGCGCGGTCCCTTTCCGCGTCGCGCAACTTCCACTGACTCGCGATGATCCCAGCCTTATCGCCTCGCAGCGCACCAGGCGACACGTAACTTCCTCTCCAACGCTAAGTCCTTACCCTCCGGTATCGCGCACCGTAGCTCCTCTGCCGGTGCGGTATCGCCTCTCTACGATATCCTACTCCCGCGACTCAGTGCACTTAGCGTTGTTCGTGTTGACTTGCAAGACTCAACATACCAGACTGTTTAACACTGCGACTAGTGACTGTTCAAGCAAAGCATAAATGAACCCGCATACAACATGCCAAACACTTCAACTTATGTTATCCTTCTATATTACTGTGAACTGAATGACGCATTCATACATTCAACTATAAACAAGGCTCATTTAATAACTACATATGCAACAAATAAACACAACACATGAATCAATCGCATAAAACTTGATTTTAACATGGTTCACCTCCAGGATGGAAGTTACGTCCATAGAACTGTGTTTCTATTATAGCTCAGGGGAAGGTAAACACAGTTCTACTGCACCGCATATGCAGCTTGAGATCTTCTCTCTTAGATCTCTTTTCTATCTCTATATTGTCTCTCTTACAATATACTCTTCTCTCTCTGTCAATCCCTGCAGATTGTTACAATACAAAATAACAGTAAGCTAACAGACTATTGATGATCTGACTAGCTGGATGGCCTAATATGCCCAAAATGCCAACCTTTTACAATACAAAATACATCCCTTTATAGGCGGCCTGAAGGTCTCGCCATTACAACACTGTGGGCTTGTCCCAATAGTAACCCAAACCCTAACTAGTGACAGTCGACATATCTATACTTTGAGGTAGCCGCTATCCGTCACACCACAGCTCTCTACAGTCTTCCATGCTTCCCGGCGTTGAACATGGGTACTATGCACCGCTTCCCTTCAGCATAGCTTCCTGCAGTCTTCCATGCTTCCCAACGCTAACCATGGGTACCAGTGCTGCTTCCCTTCACCACAGCTTCCTGCAGTCTTCCATGCTTCCCAGCGCTGACCATGGGTACTGATGCTGCTTCCCTTCACCACAGCTTCCTGCAGTCTTCCATGCTTCCCAGCGCTGACCATGGGTACCTGCGCTGCTTCCCTTGCTATCCTTTGTCTTCAATACCTTGGCCTTGTTGCTCCTTTTCCTTTATGAGGGTAGCTGAACCCTCCTGTCTTCCACCGCTGCCTTCAATGCAGTGGGTGAGCTCTCTCTTCTCGGCCGCTCAGGTACCATCGTCTTCCTTGACTTCTTTGCCTTCTACGTCATGGTTTCCAGCTCTGATCTATAGCTAGAAACCTGCTACAGTGCCATAGCTCTACCTCTTATATCTCTGCCAAAACTATCTGTTCGTCAAAATAACAGCTTCTTCTGTAGCTGCGGGACCCTACTCCAACAGAAAATCATGGAGGACTAAGGAATCTCTTAAGATAGTGCATGTAGATATATATATGTGATGTTGTTGAAAGCTATTGCCATGAACCTAGGACTCATGCTTGAAGTTTTTCTTTTCATCATCTCCAATAACATGACATTGCCTTACCTCAACCAGAGGAATTTAACCAACATGTACCTACTACACCTCTTTGCTTAAGATTTGCCCATAACTTTTCCTTAGACTATAATATGTTAGCTCTTCAACTTTAGTTCCATGTAACTAAGTTATCCAACAATACGAGCATGTCCAAAAATGTCCTTTAAAACATCACAACAATACTTATGCTTATCCAATATTACAACAATTATCTGGTACAATGCTTCATAACAAACATAAAAACATTCATCCAACCAAAGAGAGCTAGACACATGCAACCAACAACCGAGACTAATGCCTTAAACTTTATTAGATGAAGTATATTACAATATACAATAAAGGAACCAATCCAACTGCTTCTATCTCTTTTTACATACTATAATTACAAAAGGAACCTATTTCCTAGAACTATTAATGCAAACCTTGAAGATACCACATGTTTGCATCCAACAAGTCTTGTCCACTTTTTTTTCACTCAACCAAACCATATTTAACCTATTGTGTAAATCTCGTAACTAGTGCAATTCTAGAGCTCATGAATTTGAACTTGTGTCTCATTACTTGCCAAAATTGAATTCCTTAGCCACTTTGAAGCATCCATTATATAAATGAGTCTTCCCAAGCTCTTGCAAGCCCCTTCCCTCTAAGGAAGAACCAAGCCCCTTTGGTGTCTTTCCTCCATCAACCATCTACATCTTCAAGTATGCTCGGTTTCATGTTTGCCACAAAGTTCACCCATCAAAAGTGCATATATTGCATGTCTCGTCACATGTTTGTATGTTGCATGCATGCCCATAATATGTTTTCCTATAAGTCTTCCCATTAGAAGTGTGTTCATCGCAAGCATGTCCAATGAATGCGCCCAAATCAACCTCGTTAAGTCCATCAAAGGTAATTCCCGATGACTAAGGGGAGGCTCAACTCCCTTGAGTCTACATGTCCATGTCATGCACCCAAGCCAATACCAATTCTATAAAGGAAACATGAATATTTCACATATATGTTCATCTTTATCTGACAGGAAATGTCTATAATTATGATATTCCTTGGCAACTCTCAGTTCCCACTTGGAAATACATATTTTTAGAGTTTTAAGAATATGCCTTACTTCACACACCTGACCAAACTTGTTTCCACCTAAACAATTTCCTAAGTTCTCCAATGTTATGCTTCTCTATTTCTCGAATCTTATCTTCATTTTGGCTCCAACGGGAACTTCACCCAAACACGAATTCTACTTAATAGGAAATTTGCCCCAATAGGAAATTTTCCTTGATATGGACTTTACTTGAAATCAGGAACTCTTCCTCGATAAGAAATCCTCCTGAGCCCCAACTGGAACTTTGCTTAACAAGAACTCTGCCTCTCTACCTGAATGGAACTTTGCTTGTTGGAAAATTTTCTTCTCTGCCAAACTAGAGCTCTACTATACAAGAACTATGACTATTTTCCCAATAGGAACACCACCTCTTTTCCCAATTGGAACTCTGCCACGATAGGAACTTTTCCCTAACTGGAACTTTACTCGAAAAGAACTCTGCCCCTATAGAAAATCTACTCGATATGGAATCTATTGAATAGAACTTTGCCTTATAGGAACTGTTAGGCTCTAGATTTTGACTATTTTCATACTCTATACCTCTTTCAGTATCCTTGTGTTATCCTTATACCTCTCATTTTGTATATGACTTTGATCTAAACATTAGCCTAAATCAATGATTAATGGTTTGGAACTTGTCCTTATAAATTACTTTGCTTTTAATTAAGTTTTGAAGAGTTTTTAATGCAAAATCTCCATTATAATTATATGTTATATATTGTAGTACTAACATGTTATTCCTATACCAATGTAACAAGAAATGATTTGATGGATTTGAGTAGGTCTTCAAAGATATGGATTCTATGAAGGATAGTTAGCGCATGTTCTGTTTTGAGCAACAAACACTTACAATACTAAATTTCCTTATCTCATGATGACACTTCATTTCATGAGATTAAGGCAGTCAAAGAAATCTATTATCTTCTCCAAAAAAAGTGCAAACTGTTGAAATTAATTCAAGAAAATATTTTATATTTCGATCTTGCTTTGACAACAACATCGATTATGTAATAAATTATATCATGTTGGATATAGACAGAAGCTCAAATTATGAATGTATAAAAAGGCGCAAGTTCTCATAAGGAGAGGTAGATATAGAAAGATAGATAGAAACAAGAGTGATTAGATTAGTTTTATTTACATTTACGCAAATGGATGTGAACCCAAGAATCATTTTTTGCAAGTTAATATATTTTTTGCTACTGTTTTTTTTCACTTGATGATCACATATGCTTATCATTGTCGATTATGAGAAAGACCCCATATCTTGATATGAACCTTCGATCTGCATTTTAATTTTTAGAAATTGTCGTTTCAAGTTTTTTTATAGCTTTGAGTTTCGTTTGGCATTTCATTTGAAGATAATTTTTTGTAATAGATCAATTGAAAGTTTCAATTAAGATAGAGGAGTTCATTTGAGAAGTTTTATTCCAGCATTCATCATTGCGCAAGTTAAGATTGGAGTTACAATATTTCAAATAGAAGTAATTGATTTAGTGAGAGTTATTGTAGAATAAATGGCAGTTTGAGTTTGAAATTAAGTGGAACAAAACAGATTGGAGGAATCGAGTTATTGGAAATGGCGTAAGGCTTTAAATGAATCATTCTTTTTTTCATTACATGATTATAGAACAATTATAAATCTATATTTCTCTTTGGTGTATAAATGAAGCATTCAGGCTTAGTGATTTCCAGAAGAAGAAAAAGAAGTATTTATTTGAAACTTAGTTTAAGAGTTGGTACAAGTTTTAGCAAGTTGGGACAAGTTCTTTGATAAATATTTTATTCATAACTTTGAGAAGTAGGTTGTATAGACTCTTCTCCAATTCTGCACATGTGGTGTTGGTATCTCTAAGTCTACCTCCTTGGTTTGACAACTAAGTGTTGATATATATAGTGATATAATTTGCCTAACGTTTTTTGTGCCATTGTCGAGGAGGTGCTAAAAAGGATTGGAGAATAGATCATGTGTTGTTTCTGTCAAAGACTGGGGGGAGGAGGAATAGTAAGACAAGAGGTAGAACCTGTGCACATGCTTTAGCAGGTTCCTCCAAAGCCTTTCTATGTTGGTTTGAAGGATTTTTTTTTTAGTTTGTTGGGAGAACAAGAAGTAATTGGTTCATAATTTATAATTTGAATGCAAATTTCATTTATGAAGAACTACAATTTGAAGACTTGTGTACAAGATTAGTTTAGCAGTTATGAGAATTCAGCTTCTAGGGGTGTGGTTTGTTTGGTGCAAGTATAATTTTCATTTCAGTAGTGTGATATTTTATCCCATGCAAGTGTACCTTTTTTTAGTGTGATATTTCATTTCAAGCAAGTATGATTTTGTTTCAGCAATATACTTTTGCATTGGAGATGGTGGTTTGATTCATCTTTGTAGTTGTGTGAATTCAGTGGTGTGTATTAATCTTGCACATTGATATAGGGACTAAACATCAATCTCATCAAAGATTAATCAACAAATAACTCATGAAATGGTGTAATCGGACTACAAAATGAGTAGCCGCTCTGTATGTTCACACAATGAATGAGAAATTACATTACAAACGGTCATGCTACAAGCATGAATTAGAAGCAATTCGAATTCCTAAGGAGGTCATTCGAATTGAATGAGTGAGTCTTGCTTAACTGAATGTAAGCCACAGTCAACACTCAAGTTAACCACTGATCAAAACCCTAATTGACTCAACTTATCCCTAACTGAAGTTGGAGTGCAATAAATGACTGAGTCTCAACTGAAAGAGATTAGACACATGCCATAGCAAGCCAACCATCAAGTGCTAGCACTTCAATGACTCCAATGAACCCCGATGAGGTTAACTGAAGTGTAACTGAACATCAAAAGTGGTTGGAGGCGCCCCTGTTGACTCTAGTTCATTAAATAATCAATTTAATGAAGGGAGGTTCCTTCACTGCCCTGTTTAACTGATTGTAACCATCAGTTAGCAATTAGGTGCATTAATATCACTCAGATCACCCCTAGAGTGCTCCAGTTAGCCTCCCTGAATGTAGGAGAAGGCTAAGTTAGCCTCCTTGACTGAAGGTAGGTGTGGATGTGATCTAGATGATGACATTTAATGCTCCACTGATGCTAATTAATCCAATAATACTTAGGATAGTGGTGTAACTAGGCCAAATTGACCAAAATGAGTGTGTAAGGTGGTAAATGTCTCCAACACCCCCCCTTAAGCTATACTTAGGAGGAGTTAGAAAACACAAATGCATAAAAATGCTAGGGCCCCGGCAACAAAGGCCATAGGTCACCCTGTACAATGCTGAAACTGAAACGATGCTAAAAAACAAACTAAGTGAGGAAAAGAGGGAAAACCCAATTGGAAACCCCCCCCCTCAAGCTGAACACTGAAAGTAGTCTGAATCACCCTAATGAACTCACCCCCAACAGTGAATGAAGGTAAGTGAACTTATTTTATGAAAATCCCTTGGTGAAGATGTATGTAATCTACTCATCAGTCGGGCAGTATTGCAGAATGATGGTCCTATCATGCACTAGCTCCTTGATATAGTGCATGTGGATCTCTACATGCTTGGTCCTCTACCTGGTAACTAGATCTGTGGATATATTAATAGCAATTTGATTGTCACAAAAGAGGACAATGGAAAAAGTACTACCAAGATCAAACTCTGAATGAATGCCTTGCAACCAAACTGCTTGGATGCAAGCAATCACCGCTCCTCGATACTCGACCTCTGCTGAAGATAGTGCTATGGAAGCCTGATTTTTGCTAGGCCAGCAAATGGGGCCACCATCAAACATGAATACATATCCAGAAGTAGACTTTTGATCAATAGAATGACCTTCCCAATCAGAATCTATGTATCCAACCGGCTCTAGCTCGGAGTTTGTAGCATAGTGAATGTCGTAGGTCCTGGTTCCCTGAATATACTGGAGAATCCTCTTGGCTGCCTTCCAATGAAGATCATGAGGATGATGCATGTATCTTGATACAACATTCATGGCATAACAGATATCAGGCCGAGAATGTGTCAAGTACAACAAGCTACCAATTAGTTGTCGATAGATAGTGCAGTCCATGGGAGGTGTGCTTTTTCCTTCTCAAGGCTGATCCCTGAAAGGAAAGGGAATGATGCAGGCCTACATTCAGCCATGTTAAAATTTACTAACAGGTCTGAAATGTATTTTTACTGAGTGACCATTATCCCATCATAATTTTGCTCAATTTCAAGCCCCAAAAGTTGTTCTAGGAGCCCCAAATCACTCATTTCAAAAGCATTGTGGAGAGTAGTTTTGATGGCTGAAATGGAGGCAACTGTGCTACCTGTGATCAGTAAGTCATCAACATATAAAACAATAATAATTATATGACCATCATACTACTGTAAATACACATTTGGATATGATATACACATTTGGTATTTTTGCGAGAGAAGGAAGGCATCCATCTTGGAATACCAGTCTCTTGGGGCTTGTTTTAACCCGTATAGTGACTTATTTAGCTTGCAAACCAAAGATGGATCAGTGATGTAGCCCTTAGGATGATTCATGTATATCTAATCATGAATATATCCATGTAGAAGGCTGATTTAACATCCATATGATGCACTTCCTAGTGCTTAGATGCTGAAATTGCCAAAACTAGGCGGATGGAGTCCATTTTTGCAACCGGTGCAAAGGTCTCATGGTAGTCCACTCCTTGGACCTGAGAGAAACCTTTTGCCACCAGCCTTGCCTTATATTTGTAGGTGATTCCATCAGCAGCAACCTTGGTCTGAAACACCCACTTGCATTGAACCAATTTGCTTCCTGGAGGAAGAGAAACTAGCTCTTAAGTAGTGTTTTTCTGAAGAGAATTCACCTCTTCATCCATGGAAACTTTCCATCTCGGACCCTTTCGAGCATGGTAGTAGGATTTTGGGTCTGAACTAATCATCAAATAGCAATATTCAGACAACAAATTATCAGGACAAGAGAGCGCAATACCTGCTCTTTGGAAATCAGACCGGGTTCTCCTTGGATCATCTGGATTTCCAATGTTATCACCTGCAGAGGAGAGTGTCTGTCGGGCACATGTGGGAAGATGATTATGTACTTGAGGTTCTGATTCAGAATCTGATGTTTGCTGCACATTTATATCAGAAATCAGAGGATCCAAATCAGGGTCATCACCCCCAATTTCATCATCCAAATATTCAGTAGAATAGGAAGGAAATTCAGCAGTTTTCTCCTTCACTAGTTCCACCTCCTGAAGAGGCTCATCCAACTTGACACTTCTCTCGATGATGATATGTTTTTTTTTTATATCCAGTAGCTTGAATCCTTTTGATTCATTAGGATACCCAATGAACAGACATTATATGCTTTGGAGTTGCAATGCCCTTCTTTTATCAAGCGGAATCCGGGCCCATGCAGTGGACCCAAACACCCGTAGGTTCGACACATCTGGCTTGTGTCCGAAGTATGCTTCGAAAGGGGTATTCCATTTAATGGATGAGTGTGGCACCCTGTTCTGAATGTATTCTATAGCATGCATGGCTTCAGCCCACAAATTTGGATCAAGCTTCTTTGATTCCAACATACAGGTGGTCATCTCCTTGAGAGACCAATTCTTCCTTTCCGTTACTCCGTTCTGCTGGGGAGTGTAGGGAATTGAATGTTGGACCTGAATACCAATTTGGGAGCATATGTGTAGAAAATCATTACTGACATACTCCCCTCCATTATTAGATCTCAATATCTTGATCTTAATCCCAGAGGCATTTTCGATCAAGGCCTTCAATTCAGAAAATTTTTCACATACTTCAAACTTCTTTTTGAGAAAGAAGACCCATGTGTACCTTGAAAAATCATCAATAAAAGTAAGAAGATACCTTGATACATTCATGGATGTGAGAGGCATTGGACCGCTGATATCATAATGTATCAGTCCCAATATGCATGTAGCTCGGTTTTCCATCCCCCAATCAAACTTGTGCTCAGGGTGTTTTCCAATCACATAGCCATTGCAATTTTTAGTGGTTGCCTTGATGACCGAGAGGCCTTCAACCATGGATTTTTTCTGTAATTGTTACAAATATTTGAAATTTAGATGGCCAAACCTTTCATGCCACAGCCTACTAACCTCATTTCCATTAGTTAGCAGAGCAGTGGGCTTTGCATCCGGCACAAAGTGGGAGAACTCATAGGCTCTTGCATGATGGTTTGTAAGACCTTTAGCAATGAGTTTCCCGGATGCAAGCTCCATTATCTCAACATCATTTGGGTAGAAATAAAATCTATTAGGCACTCCAGTATGTGTCATCTGATAGACACTAAGGAGATTTGATTCCAGAGAGGATACATACAACACATTTAAAAAAAAACTATTTTCAAAATCAACAGTACCTTGTCCTTCTGAAATGATGGTGGAGTCATCTCCCATGTGGATGGGGATGGATTTGTCGGTGTCCAAGGATGAAAAGGAGTATATTTCATCCATCATGTGGTTCAAATCTCCAGAATCAATCAAGAGTGCTTTGGACTTCGAAGTGCTTGCCATGAGGGCATGACCTTTTTCATGCTGTGGTTCCCGATCTTGCTGATCTCTCCTCCGAAAGCTTTCCAGAAGATTGATGTGATTTCTCTCAAGGAGAGAGGTAGCTTCATCAAGATTCTTCTTCATGTAGGCATGTTTAGGTTGGAAGCCCTTCCTGCAGTATGAACACTTGAATTTTTCCTTGCCATGGTGCCCTTTTCCTTTGTTCTTCCTTGAGTCAAAAGACTCATCATGTTGCTGGTTTTCAACTCTAGGCTTAGGAGCATCAAATTTAGTTTTTGGGTTCTTCTGCTGCTTTCCTTTACCCTTCAGATCTTTGGGGCTTGAGACATGGAGGGATTGATCATGGGAAGATCTGATGATCCCCATCTGGACAAGCTTGTCATGTTCACTTGTTGGGGACTCAATGAAGGCATTGAGTGTAGGCATCTTCCATCCAGGGGTTGTGAGCTTCCCCACACAGAATGTAGAAACAAAAATTGAATAATCAGCCCCAATTTTGGAGAGTATGGTGAGGATGAGCTGACCATCCACCTTCTCCACTTTGCATTGCTTCAAGAGTAAAACAGTGTGCTTGAACCTTGTGAAAAAGTCATTTAGAGTCTTGAAATTGGAGGGCTGGAGAGACATCAATTCATTTTCAAGATGGTACACTCTCAAGTCATCTTGCTTTCCATATAGAGTTTCCAATTTGTCCCATATTTCTTTTGGAGTCTTCAATCCCGCAAAATGGAAAAGGATATCCTGGGAAATAGAGAGGCACAAGAAATCGAATGCTTCATCCTTCTTGTTCAAGAATCTTGATTTTTATATGGTAGAACCAGGCTCATATTTAGTGTCCATGGTGACTCTATAGAGTCCTCTGGAGCACAATTGAATCTCCATGTCACCTTTCCATGAGTGGAAATTGTATGGAGTCAAAAGATCTACTAAGGAGGCCATCTGGATCTGCTGGAGCGAATGCTTCACCTGTAGAAAACCTGAAAATCACAATAGAAAGGGAAATGTAAGGTCGGATAGCCTACACATTTTAGGCTTTCATCACACCCAGCATAGTCAATCAAGAAAGCTTGATCAACAAGTTCTTTACTTGGGGTATTAAGTGGTAAGCCTTGGCTTCTGGTGCAGTTCTGGATTTTTGAGCTATTGCTCAATTTTCATGAAGAAATTTGTCAAAAAGCTTGTTTTTGAGAGATAGAGCTTTGTCCCTCCATGAGCTCTGATACCATATTAATATTACACATTGATCTAGGGACTAAACATCAATCTCATCAAAGACTAATCAACAAATAACTCATGAAATGGTGTAACCGGACTACAGAATGAGTAGCCGCTCTGTATATTCACACACTGAATGAGAAATTACATTACAATGTCATGCTACAAGCATGAATGAGAGGCAATTCAAATTCCTAAGGAGGTCATTCGAATTGAATGAGTGAGTCTTGCTTAACTAAATGTAAGCCACAGTTAACACTCAAGTTAACCACTGATCAAAACCCTAACTGACTCCACTGAGCCCTAACTGAAGTTGAAGTGCAATAAATGACTGAGTCTCAACTGAAAGAGATCAGACACATGTCATAGCAATCCAACCATCAAGTGCTAGTGCTTCAATGACTCCAATGAACCCCGATGAGGTTAACTGAAGTGTAACTGAACATCAGAAGTGGTTGGAGGCACCCTTGTTGAATCCAGTTCATTAAATAATCATTAAATAATCAATTTAATGAAGGGAGGCGCCTTCACTGCCTTGTTTAACTGATTGTAACCATCAGTTAGCAATTAGGTGCATTAATATCACTCAGATTACCCCCGGAGTGCTCTAGTTAGCCTCCCTGAATGTAGGAGAAGGCTAAGTTAGCCTCCTTGACTGAAGTTAGGCGTGGATGTGATCTAGCTGATGACATTTAATGTTCCACTGATGTTAATTAAGCCAATAATACTTAGGATAGTGGTGTAACTAGGCCAAATTGACCAAAATGAGTTTGTAAGGTGGTAAATGTTTCCAACAGTGTGAAGTTTGTAGATTTAGTACAATGATTTTTTTTTTCAATTGGTGTGATTTGAAAAGTTTTCAATATAGTAAAACCCCTCCCCCCACGCTAAAAATCATAAAAATCCAGCAAGAAGCACTCGAATGAATTCAAGAATTGTTGAAAGAAGAAAGATATTACTCTGAGAACTTTCTCACATTCTGGTGGAACTCGAAGAAATGGAAGAAAAATCAGTCGATGTTGCTACATCCCTTGAGTATTCATGCCAAATAGAAACTCCATCAGATCAAGAACATGCATTTGAGCCTAAGATTGAGGATTTCCTTGCATGTTTAGCTCCTATGTGTAGTCAAGAATGTATAGGTTATATTTATGAAGATCTACAGGGCATGATAGAGATAGGTATGCAAGATGACATTATTAGTGGAAAAAAGGACCAAGGAATGAAAACCTACATTGAGGAATGGTTCCAATATATTGTTAGACCACGAGAAATTTTCCTCCTTCAACTCTTCTTGGTGTTGGATAAAAAAACTTTTTTGGTTCCTCATATCCATCAAGTGGTTCAAGTACAATTTTTCTATTTGGATATGAGTTTATATTTTAGTTTGCTACATGAATGGCTGCTCTGGAAATCGGTCTATACTTGAAGGAAAGTTTTCTTCCAGTAGGTAGGAATAAAATGTTGCAGGTGGTTAGTCTATAAATAATGCAGCAATGTTCATTTTAAACAAGATTGTCATCAATTAATAAGTCAGCTAGTGGGAGGTATTTGTTCTTCTGCATTTTAATCCAATGAGGTTTAGATCAAGTATTCATAGAAAAGGAAATGTTCAATATTTTCCACTTATGCTTTCTGCACTATTATTCCTGTACCAATGATCTTGTCTCAGTTTGGGAGCTTGAACTTCATCAACAAATTTTATTTCAAAAAAAATACTTCATAGGAACACTTTCTGCATATATCAAGCTCATATGTCGGATTCACAATGTATGGGTAGACAGGTTCATGCAATGGGTGGATAGACTTCTTTTCAAAAGGGGCTCTAGCTTTAATATTAGTTTCTTGAAACAATCTTTCTGACAAGTGCTCACATCAATCATCAACATGATTGGTACAAATAAGCATGGGACTAAGGTATGCATTTTTAAAAATTCTCAATTTGATTAAACGTGAGTAGAAAATCTATGGACAAGTATAATATTGTATCTAAATCATTTTAATCCTATCTAAATATTCCTCACCTTGGTTATTCCTAATTTCCAAATACATGTTATGATCACGCCTCTGTTTTTCTGCTTTGTGTCCTACTATACCATTGTTTCCTACTTCACATTTCGAATCACTGAAACGATTTGAAATATATTCTTTAATGGGATGCTAAGTTTTTCATAATCCAACAAAAACATTGTTATGTTAATGTCATTTCCTACACCCTATCATGGGTAAACATTTTTCTAAAATCCGGTACAAGAGGTGTAGGAATGTCTGTAGATGGATTCTCTGCATATTATTTGGGTAAAGAATCTTGCATTTGTTGATAAATTACTTACAAATCAGGTCTTTAGATTTCATCCATTAAAGGAGAGATTGTCCTTTTCAACCCAAAAGTAAGACAAAAATATCAGACTAGTATCACATCAGTTCCATATCAGTACCAGATTAGCATAATTGGTGCCATAATGTTTCTTGAATTTAAAGAACATTTTTGGATAGCATTTTTTTGCATATTTACTTGGATATTACTTAGTTGTCATTTCTTCTGGCACCTGCAAGCAATATGAGTATTGGGAGGTTAATAGTCAATGAGCTTACATTAGATGATCCTATTCCCGCACTTTTAAAAAATTGAGAGAATAGCATCACCAGATGGATGAGGCAACAATATTAGTACTTGATTTGATTTTTCATGGTACTTCTTCAGCTCAGGAATAATGTAGCATCTTGATGGTATTTGACTTATTTGGTTCATCTATTTCTCTCACATATAAGGGACTATCATCATTAATGGGTAAGTTATAATATAAGTGAGTTAAGTTGAGGAGAAAAATCTAAAACAAGCATAACATCAAAATTTGAAATCAAAATTTTCTTGTCAAATCCTTATCTTGTCATGATTACTTCTATACAAGTTGATATTTTATCCTCGTACTAGATTATCTATCTCTTCACCATAACATCATTATCCAACTCCATTGTTGACATCCTTATATCATTTTCCATCATTCTTACATGTTGCATTTCAAATCACTGTAAGGATTCAAAAGGAGCTCTATCAATATATCGTTTCATCCCTTTTCAGTTCCCAATTATTCCTAATCAATTCTCGATTGCATTTGTTATCCAAAATAGTAGCTTCTCATTATGAACCATGTTCAATTTAGGATATAGAGGCAACACCAGAATACAATGTTTGCCGAGAAATGTTTCGCAGTCGAGGATGGCATAGGTTCTTTAGAAATTTTCATGGGCACGATAGTAGTATCTCAATTTCATTTGCCCAAGGGTTTGATCGTAGGGTCACCTGATTTAGGGACATCGTGATGGAGGTTACAAAGAAGAATGTTGTTGAAGCCACAATATTTCCTCAAACCGACCAAAAATGGTTTAAGAAGCAAAAATTGCCAATCACATAGTGTAATTGGGTTTTGAAGAAAAAGTATCATGATGTAGATTGGTCTAAAGGATTTCCAAGGGCTTGGCTTAAGGATGAATGGAAGAAACCATTGATTGTTCTCCAATGATACCTGACTTGTGAAGGGTGATACAAACTAGATTTCACCTACCACATACGCATCTTACAATATTTTGCACAAGTTAAGGAAATGAACTTTCCTTATTTTCCTTGGAAAAGTTTAAAGAAAATGTGTAAAATAGTAAGGAAGTTAGTTGTAAGCCCTGAACAACATTTTTTCAATCACGGGATAATTAAATTGTTAATTGTGGCTAAATTAAGAGGTCGTAAAGATACCTGGGATAGTTTCATAGCTATAAGTTTTCCTAGTCTAGTAGTGGATCCTGTTGTCTCTATCAAAATTGAAGTCTCTCTCTTTTAGACCAATAACAAGAGGAAGGTCAAAACTACAGGATAAGTGTTATCATTAAAACCCAAATCCAAGAGAATAACTAGAAGTATGACATCTAAACAACGTAGGCCTGATAATACTTATCTTGGATTTCAAATGAAACTCCGTATAGATAAATATGAAGAAATGGGAGAATATTCCTCAGCTATTGCAGAAGCTTTAGTAAATCTAAAGGAGGATATGCTCCCAAATTCTTTCCATCCTAGTTCACCTCCATAGAATTCTATAGGATTGGGTAAACCCCAGATAATTTCTCCTCGGAAATTTTTAAAATTGCAGACATAGAATGCAAAATTGAAAGAGGAATTGCATGAATGTGAGGTGCTCGATCGATTTATTAAGACCAAGAACACTACATTGAGGAAGGTCAAAACTACTAGAGAAGTGTTATCTTTAAATCCCGAATCCAAGAGAATAAATAGAAGTATGACATCTAAACAACCTAGGCCTGATAATACTTCTCTTGGATTTCAAATGAAACTCTGTATAGATATAGATGAAGAAATGGGAGAATATTCCTCAACTGTTGCAAAATATTTAGTAAATCTAAAGGAGGATATGCCTCCAAATTCTTCCCAACCTAGTTCACCTCATATAGAATTCTATAGGACTGGGTAAACCCTAGAGGATTTCTCCTCATAAATTTATAAAATTGCTGACAAAGAATGCAAAATTGAAAGAGGAATTGCATGAATGTGAGGTGTTGTATCGATTTATTAAGACCGAGAACACTACATTGAAGGATCTTCTTGCTCAATATCAGACTAAGGAATCAAACATGTGTGCATAGGTGGATAAGTTTCATTCTTAAGCCAATCTAGTAAGATATGAAAATAGAAAGCTTCACTCCAGACTTAATCAAAGGTATCAGGAGGCTTGTATACTTCTCATTGAAAATAGATCCCTCAAGGAGAAGCTTTGAAAAACATGTTAGAAAATAGAGGATAATCCAGATGACTTACAGAGTTGAATTTTTCTTCTTTTTGTCTACAAGAACTATTTCTTGCATGAGAACATGCAAGACTTTAGGTTTGGGGGGATGTTAGGCTCTAGATTTTGACTATTTCACACTCTATACCTCTTTCATTATCCTTGTGTTATCCTTATACCTCTCATTTTGTATATGACTTTAATCTAAACATTAGCCTAAATCAATGATTAATGGTTTCGAACTTGTCCTTAACAATTCTTTTGCTTTTAATTAAGTTTTGAAGAGTTTTTAATGTTCTAATCATGTCGGATACCAAAAAATCCAACCATGTTGAGGGTTGGTGCAGTCCAGACCGGGTGCGATCCCGAGTGATTTTGACGGCTTAGATGCCCCTGGTTCATGTATTCTTAGCCAATGGAAACCCTGCTAGTCAAGGGGGTTCCACCAATTTGCCAACAAAAAAAATGAAAAATATCAATTATAATTATATCCTATATATTCCAGTACTAATGTGTTATTCTAGCACCAATGCAACAAGAAATGGGTTGATGGATTTGTAGAGGTATTCAAAGATATGGATGCTACGAAGGATAGCCAACGCATGTTCTATTTTGAGCAATGAATAGTTACAATACTAAATTTCCTTATCTCATGACACTTCATGTCATGAGATTAAGGAAGTCAAAGAAACCTATTATATTCTCTAACAAAGGCGCAAATTGTTGAAACTAATTCAAGAAAATATTTTCTATTTCGATCCTCTTTTGACAACAACATACATTATCAATAAATGATATCATGTTGGATATAGACATAAGCTCAAATTCAGAATGTATAAAAATGCATAAGTTCTCATAAGGAGAGGTAGAGGGGAATAGAGGTAGATATAGAAAGATAAATAGCAGTAAGAGTGATTAGATTAATTTTCTTTACATTTACACAGACAGATGTGAACCAGATAATCATTGTTTGCAAGTTAATATATTTTCCACTATTGGTTTTATTTTGCCTGATGATCATATGTTTTATTTCACTTGATGATCGTATATGCTTATCATTGTCGATGATGGGAAGGCCCCCCTATCTTGATATGAACCTTCGATCTACATTTTAATTTTTAGAAATTGTCGTTTCAAATTTTGATAGCTTTCAGTTTCGTTTGGCATTTCATTTGAAGATAAGTTTCTGTAATATATCAATTGAAAGTTTCAATTAAGATAGAGGAGTTTATTTGAGAAGTTTTATTCCAACATTCATCATTGCGCAAGTTAAGATAGGAGTTAAAACATTTCAAATAGAAGTAGTTGATTTAGTGATTCAGTGAGAGTTGTTGTAGAATAAATGGCTATTTGAGTTTGCATTAAGTGGAACGAAACAGATTGGAGGAATTGAGTTATTGGCAATGGAATAAAGGATTTAAATGAATCATTATTTTTGTCATTACATGGTTATAAAACAATTATAAAGCTCTGTTTCTCTTTGCGTATAAATGAAGCAATCATATAGGGTGATTTCCATAATAGTATTTATTTGAAAATTATTTTAAGAGTTGATACAAGTTAGAGAAAGCTGGGACAAGTTCTTTGATAAAGCTTTTATTCATAACTTTGAGAAGTATGTTGTATAGAATCTTCTCTAATCCTGCACATATGGTGTTGGTATCTCTAAGTATACATCCCCTGGTTGACAATTAAGTGTTGACATAGATAGTGATATAATTTTCCTGACAGGAACTACGACTGCCAAGGAAAAAACTCTGCTCGACAATAAATTTTCCTAACAAAACTTATGCTCCAATAGGAGCTCCATCCCGACAGGAACTCTGCTTGACAAGAACTTTTCCCTGATAGGAACTCTGCTCGATAGGAACACTGCCTTAAATGAACTTTTCCCCAATAGGAACTCTACCCCCATATGGACTCTTCCCGAAAGGAACTCTGCCCTAATAGGAACTCTTCTTGACAAGAGGGATTCAAGCCTTAAATGGTATGTAGCAACTTGGTTTCCTATTCATAGGATTGGAGATGGGTTGAGGATGCTTAAGACTTAAATAATGTTCTTGCAGGAGGTAACTATCCCAGTGGAGTGATTTACTTTGGAGGACATATGGAGTCTGTGGAGGCTTGAGATGGAGTGGTGTGGACTTGCCTTATGTAGCTACATCGACTTGGAGTCCTTATTGTGCACATTATCATCATTGGAAAATGATACTGTATTCTAGAGTGGATGTCTCACTTGTGTGACCTACCATGTCTCATGTAGGATACTTGTAAGGGCTTGTGCCCACATAGTATTGTTGGCTTCGCTTACCTCACATATAAGAAACCTCTGTGTGTCACTGCCCCATTGAAGAAACCTGCTGCAAAAGAGTACTCCAAAGAAGAACTGGTCTTTATGACAACTTTGGGATGCCTCACTACCAGCTAGTATTTGTACATATCAATGATACCAGCACAACACCTTCAAACATCAGGTCGCATATCCTCAAAAATCAATATGTTTCTAGATCTCCAAATGATGCAATTACAGAGAAGAGGGAGGTATAAGAATTCATATTCAAAATTCATCTAGTGAACCATATAACCATTCAATGTAGTAGCATCCCACCTAAAGGTCATGTTCAAGGCTACAACCATAGTATTTCGCACAACCAGACCAAAATAGCAACTTATGAAAATATGGTGCACGGACTCTTCACCTAATACACAAAGCAACATCTTTTTGGCCCCACCCAACCCCTTCTGATAAGGTTGTCCCAAGTATTGATTTTATTTCCTGCACACAACCAAGAGAAACATTTGAGCTTGATTAGGATCCTCCATTTCCACAAATGTTGTTGTCACCAACCCTCAACCTGAACCAAATGTGAATGTGCAATATAGTTGTTTGCGTCTTTTGTTGTAACTTTACCATATGTTCCATTAAAGGCCCACACTATCTTATCCTCAAAGACCCTCAAACTAATTCCATCCCTATTGAGGTTCATAGTGTATCAAGACCATTCTTCCTTATAGGGACCCCAAATCCAAATCGCCAACTTCTAGCCAATAAAAAACAAAAGAAGATAAATAATTAATTCAAAGAAGTCTAATGCATATGCTAACTTCTACATTTATTCAAAGAAGATAAATAATTAATAGATGAAAACCCAACTAATGAACCATATGACAGATCCCTAGATACGGGTGTCGATCCAGACCACATGGGCATGGGGGAGGCTGACAAGGCCTTCGAGGCCTTCCCCCACCATACGTGACCTCATCATCTTGCCATCAATGCACGCCTTCAATACCTCCGAAGACGTGGCTGCATCTAGGCATGCAGATGGGACTGGGCCATCATTTCAAAGCCCAGTCGCCATAACTAGCCCTCCTAGATGCCTTAATTCATAGCTGTGCCATTCAATATGGTTGACGTTGGGTGTTGGGTTGGCGCACTTGAACTTGTTCCATTGCCTCACTCCGCACATAGATGCCATTCTCCCTTTCCCTAGTCTGTTACCTCAGCGCATTGCTCTAGTCTATTACCATCTCGCTCTACTCTTAGCTACTGTCCCACCATGCCCAGAAGGAAAAGAGGTGTCCCTCATAGAGGCCGTGGTCATGGTGCTCAGGAGGACCATTACATACCTCTCTCGGCTCAAGTGAGTGGAAATGGTTTCAACCTGGATATTCTGAAAGAAGTGCAGCAAATTATCAATGACTGTGAAGATGAACTATCAGGGGCATTCAATGCAGCTGGAAGAACAATGGAGAGAAGGAAAAACTACTAGATTTTTAAGAATCTGCTCATTCGGTTGGTCCTTCGGTTCAATCCCATGGTTCCTCCACCCTCATATCCTTCAGTTCTCCCTCCACTGGCTCCCCAAGAAGCTTCACCTTCTTCTCCTCCACGCTCCCCTATTTCCCTAGCCACCATTCATGTTCCTTCAGCCTGCACCATTCCCCCACCACAGAGTCGACCCTCCACTCTCTCAATTGGGAAGTTCACATCCAACCTGGTCATGGAAAAAAAGTTCACTTCACTCCCCACTAATAAGCCTCATGCATGTACAATTGAAGAAGACAACACCTCCAGTAATGAGGAAATGGCGTCGTTCAGCGAAAATTTGGAGGCCAGGACAGGAGAGCCTGCTCAGCCATCCTCACTAGGATATAGCTTCCCCATCGTGGAAGAACCATTCTCCAAACTGTGAACAAGTTTCACTAAGGATTCGTGGCGGTATGCATTTTCGCTAAGTGCATTTTCGACTAGGTTTTGCTAAGTGCAGGTACATATAAGCATGGGACTAAGGTATGCATTTTTAAAAAATCTCAATTTGATTAAATGCGAGTAGAAAATCTATGGACAAGTATAATATTGTATCTAAATAATTTTAATCCTATATAAATATTCCTCACCTTGGTTATTCCTAATTACCAAAGACATATTATGATCATGCCTTTATTTTTATGCTTTGTGTCCTACTATACCATTGTTTCCTACTTCACATTTCAAATCACTGAAAGGATTTGAAATATATTCTTTAATGGGATGCCAAGTTTTTCATAAGCCATCAGAAAGATTTTTACGTTAATGTCATTTCCTACACCCTATCATTGGTAAACATATTTCTAAAATATGGTACAATAGGTGTAGGAATGTCTGTAGATGGATTCTCTGCATATTATTTGGGTAAATAATCTTGCATTTGTTGATAAATTACTTACAAATCTGGTCTTTATATTTGATCCATTAAAGGAGAGATTGTCATTTTCAACCCAAAAGTAAGACAAAAAGATCATATTAGTACTAGATCAGTACCAGATTAGCATAATTGGTGCTAGACAGATCTTCTAAAGGGAATGTTTCTTCAATTTAAAGAACATTTTTGGATAGTATTTTTTTGCATATTTACTTGGATATTACGCAATTGTCATTTCTTTTAGCACCTGCAAGCAATATGAGTATTGGGAGGTTAATAGTCAATGAGCCTACATTAGATGATCTTATTCCTACACTTTTAAAGAATTGAAAGAATAGCATCACCAGATGGACGAGGCAATAATATCAACACTAGATTTAAAATTTCATGGAACTTCTTCAGCTCAGGAATAATGTAGCATCTTGATGGTCTTTGACTTATTTGGTTCCTATATTTCTCTCATAGACAAGGGACTAGCATCATTAATGAGTAAGTTATAATATAAGTGAGTTAAGTTGAGGAGAAAAATATGGAACAAGCATAACATCAAAAATTGAAATCAAATTTTGCTTGTCAAATTGTTATCCTATCATGATTACTTCTATACAAGTCAAGATTTTATCCTCTTACTAGATTATCTATCTCTTCACCATAACATCATTATCCAACTCCACTGCTGACATCCTTATATCATTTTCCATTATTCTTACTTGTCACGTTTCAAATCATTATAGGGATTCGAAAGGAGCTCTATCAATATATCATTTCATCCCTTTTCAGTTCCCAATTATTCCTAATCGATTCTTGATTACATTTGTTATCCAAAATGTAGCTATTCATTATGAACTAGTTTCAATTTAGGATTTATAGGCAACACCAGAGTACAATGCTTTCCAAGAAATGTTTCATAGTCGAGGATGGCATAGGTTATTTAGAAAATTTCATGGGAACGATAGTAGTATCTCACTTTCATTTTCCCAAGGGTTTGATCATAGGGTCCCCTGATCTAGGGACATCATGATGGAGGTTACAGAGAAGACTGTTGCTGAAGACACAGGCTTGCCTCAAATTGGCGAAAAATGGTTTAAGAAGCAAAAATTGCCAATCACAGAGTGTAATTGGTTTTTGAAGAAAAAGTACCATGATGTAGATTGGTCTCAAGGAGTTCCAAGGGCTTGGATTAAGGATGAATTGAAGAAACCATTGATTTTTCTCCAACGATAGATGACTTGTAAAGGGTGGTACAATCTAACTTTCACCTACCACATACACATCTTACAACATTTTGCACAAGGTAAGGAAATGAACTTTCCTTATTTTCTTTGTAAAAGTTTAAAGAAAATGTGTAAAACATTAAAGAATTTAGTTGTAATCCCTAAACAACATTTCTTCCATAATGGGATAATTAAATTGTTAATTATGGTTGAATTAAGAGGTTGTAAAGATACCTAGGATAGTTTCATAGCTAGAAGTTTTCCTAGTCCAGTAGTGGATCTTGCTGTCTCTATCAGAATTGAAGGCTCTCTCTCTTAAACTGGTAACAAGAGGAAGGTCAAAACTACAGGAGAAGTTTCATCTTTAAACCCTGAATCCAAGAGAATAACTAGAAGTAAGAAATCTAAACAACCTAGTCCTGATAATCCTTCTCCTGGATTTCAAATGAAACTCTATATAGATACATATGAAGAAATGGGTGAATATTCCTCAGCTGTTGCAGAAGCTTTAGTAAATCTAAAGGAGGATATGCCTCCAAATTCTTCCCAACCTAGTTCACCTCGATAGAATTCTATAGGACTAGGTAAACCTGAGATGATTTCTCCTCATAATTTTTTAAAATTGCAGACAGAGAATGCAAAATTGAAAGAGAAATTTCATCAATGTGAGGTGTTGGATCGATTTATTAAGACCGAGAACACTACATTGAAGTATCATCTTGCTCAATATCAGACTAAGCAAGCATACATGTGTGCACATGTGGATAAGTTACGTTCTTAGGCCAATATGGTAAGTTATGAAAACAGAACCAGACCAAAAGAGCAACCTACAAAAATATGGTCCATAGACTCTTCACCTGATACACAAAGGCAACATCTTTTTGGCCCCACCCAACCCCTTTTGATAAGGTTTTCCCAGGTATTGATTTTATTTCCAGTACACAACCATGAGAAACATTTGAGCTTGATCAGGATCCTCCATTTCCACAAATGTCGTTGTCACCAACCCTCAACCTGAACCAAATGTGAATGTGAAATATAGTTGTATGCGTCTTTTGTTGTAACTTTACTAGATGTTCCCTTAAAGTCCCACACTATCTTATCCTCAAAGACCCTCAGAGTGATGCCATCCCTATTAAGGTTCGCAGTATATCATGACCATTCTTCCTTCTAGGGACCCCAAATCTAAATCGCCAACTTCTAGCCAATCAAAAACAAAAGAAGATAAACAATTAATTCAAAGAAGACAAATGCATATGTTAAGTGCTACATTTATTCAAAGAAGATAAATAATTAATAGATGAGCACCCAACTAATGAACCATTATATTCATGACTTCTATTATATTGTGGGAGTTTCATAAACTTAACCATAATAATGTGAATCACATAAAGGAATGCTCAAATATTATTTGTGCTTTAATTTTTTATTAATGGTGGTATGAGACTAAGTTGGAGTGAATGGGATCATTGCCACTAATAATATATTCCAAAAAATATTACCCTAACTAAAATCTAATATTATAACTAGCTCCTAAAATTTATATTACAAAATAAACCTAATTTAAATATAATCTAATATTTGATATTTATAATTAAAGAATAAAACAAAATATATATCATAAATTTTAAAACTTTAAACTTTTAAAATCTAAAACTAATTATGAAAGGACTATGGACAAAATTAAAAATAAAACAATAAAATTTAAATAGTTCTTATTTCATAATATGTGTAAAAAATGTAGGCAAATGTTGAATATTATGGGATTTTTGAATTGCCTAAGTCCAATAGGACCAAATTATGCTCCTATGATGTCAACTAGCAACCTAAGCAAGCAGATCCAACACTTTAGGCCAAGGAGCCTTGGAAGGGGGATTTTGGGAGCATGTAATTTAAGCCCACTCTTTTCCAAGTATATTATTCAAAATAAATAGTTATTTTTGCATCATTAAGACAATTAGGGACAATTGCTAGTATATTATTCAAAAGTGTAAATACTTTTAATGGAGGAGGATTTTGGGAACAAGTAATTCAAGCCCACTCTTTTCCAAGTATATTATTCAAAATTGCAAATAGTTATTTTTGCATCATCAAGACCATTAAGAACAATTGCGACTATATTATTCAAAAGTGTAAATGGTTTTAATGATAAGTATAAAAAAATGTTTTTTCTTATTTGAAATGAAATTGTTTATGAATTTTAAATATAACTTAAAACTATAAAAAGAAACATGTCAAATGAGAATATTTTTTTTAATAATCACCAAATACAATAAAAATTTTAAAAATATCAATGCAAAAAATCTTGAATAACTAATTACACTTTGAATAACTAATTACACTTTCATCATAACACTGAAATAAATGACAAACAACCAACTTAATCTCAAAGTATATAACACTGAAATAGTTTTTAACAACAAAGCTAAATCTCAGATTACATAACATTGAAATAGTTTTGTCTAACAAAAGCGACAAGCTCGATATCAAAGTATATCAACGTTTTAGATTAAAAATAATTTAACAATGGAAATGAACTCTTGGCCATTAAAAATTAGAACGGGAAGCTCATGGAGATTAACTTGTTAAAAAGCTTGCTCGCTCGCTATTGCCTCTTTGCATTGATACACGACATCTAAAACCAGTAGGGCTCACCTACCTGCATTGAATGAAGGAAGTTGGGAACGGTTTTTCCAATAGCAATTGAGCTCCTTTCTTTTGTATGTATTCCAAGTAAGACATCTACCCGACCATTTGCACCGGGTCCCATTGATGGTGTCTAGGGGATAACTTACTTAGTTACCTTCTTACAGAAGGTTACTAGATTTAATTTAAATTACTCAATTTGATTCCTGGTCATATAGTATCATTGTTAATCAGTGTGACTGCATTTTGTGCTTCTGCATAATTTCTATTCTGAATTGTTAATCAGCTTACACAGTTCTATTTATTCATTTACAGTGACTCCATTGTACTGAAATTATTTGGACTTATTCAATTCAGATTATTCCTCGCCATATAGTCTCATTAAAATCTGCATATTTTTTATTCTTAATTGTTTATCAGCATACATAAGCATACACTGTTCTATGCAATCATTTACTGAGACTCCAATGAAATTAAAAATATTTCGAGGGAGTCAATTCTCCAAGTGAATAGAGCTGTCCATATAATCGCTGAAAGTTTTCGTAAATTAAATCAGGTAAGTCTTGGTGAAAGAGTGAGAGGGTCGTAAATTAAATCAGGTAAGTCTCGGTGAAAGAGTGAGAGGGTAACGGAGCAAGCTATACATTAGACGGCGTCAGTAGGTCCCAATGCAAATGGTCTGGTAAATAGCTTACTGGGTATGTATTCTAGGCAAACTCTATGAGGCATCACTTGGAAAAATGAAGGAAGTTGGGAACGGTTTTTCCAGTAGCAGTAGGGATCACCTACCGCATGCTCCTTTCTTCTGTATGTATTCTACGCAAACGCTAGCTAGACATGGGCGGAGGAGGAACGACGGCTGTCTCATCCAAGTAATACTTTAAAGTTTAGACTTGACTCTTTGCGGCATAAATGTATGTTGAGCTCCTTTCTTCTGTATGTATTCTAGGCAAACGCTATGAGGCATCACTTTGGAAAAATAAATCCAACTGTGAAAAACTCTATGAAGCGCAACTGGACAAGCCTAATTTGAAAACCAACTTGCTGGCATGCAAGATTTCAAAAAAAAAATTGAAAATAAAAGAGAAAAAAAGAGAGAAATGAAAAAAAGGGTTCTTCGAAGGATGGTATACCCTGGTGCAAGGTTTGGTTTCTATGTGAATCAAGTTTTCAAAACCTATGCTGCTCTCTCATTATGTTCCATCTTGAGAATTCTTCCTTGCAGCCACAAACTCTGCTCGAGCTCATATTTCTATTCCTCAAAAAGTTTTGAGGTTAGATTTGGAATTACTTTAAGGTCTGAAGCCAATCCTGATTGTCCTCGATCTACTACCAGATTGTCCTTCTTTTGCAAATTCAAGCTATCGAGATACTTTTTCCAATAGAGTGTTGCAATGAAGTCTTTTCAATTTCCAATGGACTAGAAATCTTGGACAGATTGATGCATTAGGAAATATGGAAGGCATTGATGCTAGTGGGGCATACAAAGGAATGATACTAATCGTTTTCAAGGTTAATCTTTGTTAAACAATGCTTTGTTAGTTACAAAGACTGTTATTAAAGCAACATTGCAGCCAATCCCTAATTCTGATTTCTGAATAGAGAATCTCTCATATTTTAAGGGTGGTAGCAAAGGTTTTGTTTGATGCTTGTTTTTCAAAGCTTTGAAGACCAGAAATCACCAGCACAATTCACCCTTTATTGCTTTGGAACATATTTGAATTTGCAACTATTTTAGAATGAATATCAAACTCAGTAGTTGCAATATTCTAAAGTTATTAAAGGCCTTGGTTTTCGAGAGAATGGGGAAGACAGATGAAGCATTATGATTACCCCTCTGCTTAAATGCTAAGGATGCTTGCCTTGTTGATGATCTTACTCTCAGTACATTTCACATTGTATGAATTCCAACGACTTGATTTCTCGGATCTTGCAACATCTTATTATGAGTATGCTTGTGGGAAGATTCCAAACAACCTAGGGCTACTGATGGATCTCTTCAACTGTTATATGCATCAATATTCCTATGTTTAACATCAACATACAAATATGAAAATGTATAAGCTTGTCCTTGAGGAGAGATTTTTACTGTGGGATGTTTGTAGTATTCAATTGCAGGTATCTTGTGGAAATGGAGGTGAGGAACTGTTATCACTAGCAGAAGCGCATTGATTCCCATGGTTTACATGAACTAGAAGCCTTGCAACAACTTTGGATGTGCTTGATGGAAAGCTAGGAAAACTCTTTAGCATTGAAAATGATGAATTAAGGATTTAGCTTGTAGGGAAAGCTACTTATTTGAGCATGTGAATATGTTGCTGCAACAAAAAGTTTTATGGAATGTATTGGAAACATGCTCAGATGATTGGGAATGTTTCTACAGTATCTCAGTTGCTCCCTGGAAGATGGCTCAGATGTAGGCTCATTTATTCAAAAGCTACAGAAAATATATGTTAATGAAATCGAAATATGGCTCTATTTTAGGGGTGTGCAGAAGGCCTTGAAAGCATGACAATTCAGATCAGCAAAGTCTATTTTAAGTTGGACATATTGGGTATTAATGATATTAGAGAATGTATAGGATACAATTGCTTTTGAGGCCCATATAATAATTTGTTGATATCTTAAGATTTAAGATATGGGTATCCCTGATTTTTGGTATAGAGAAGCATTGAATTGAGATAAATACACCTAATAAAATTTTCAACTACTT
>LPNX010411991.1:136989-179013 GCA_001517045.1 Pseudotsuga menziesii | reverse complement strand
CATATGAACATGTCTAAGTCCCCCTAGGTGTTTTTCAATTTTTCAATTTTTTAGTTTTCTCAGTGTTTTTTATTAAAATTTAATTTTTCCAAAACTTAGGCTATTTTTTAATAGTTCAATTGGAAAAATTGATTTTGTAATAATAGTGGCCAAATAATTGGTTTCAGTCATGTAGGTGCTCATTTTCAAGCTAAGAGCACCATGTAAACCCATGGACCCACTTTTTCCTAAGTTTTGAGTGATCTTCCATCACTTAGGTCAGAAAGCCCCAAAAATCAATTATTGATTATTTTAATTAATAAATTGATGAATAATGGAGCAAATCCAAAATCAATAAATCAATGGATTCTCAGCCGATTTGATTGAAATTAGTCAGATTTGAAGCAGATTGACTGGATCTGACAAATCCTTGATTGAAGGAGGTAATCAAATCAGATCCAGAGTTGATCTTGAGCATCCTTTATGGGGAATTTCGCCCTCCCTCTCTCCTCAACACGTTTTTGGCTCATCTGGATGAATTTTGGTGGATGCTTCAGTCAACAGGTTGAGGTGTCAGTCAGATCAGCCCCCCGATTGACAGTTGCACTCAGTGAGACTCAGATCTGGCTCAGCTAGACACAGATCAGGCATTAATGGACTCTCCATCAGCTGATTTCATCTGATTCCATGAGGATTTGTGCCCCCCCTGGGCTGGATCTCCTGTATTTTGTATATATCCAGGCACAACCTCCTCTTCCAAGTGAGTTAGAACTGGGATTGAGGTGCTGCTGCTATTGTATTGTTGTAATTCTTCATTTGAAATAAAGAAAAGATTTGGAGGCAATACGGTGTGGTGCCATTACATGTGTGGATGATTATTGCCATTGTTTTACTGAGGTAACCTATATCTGTGGTCATTTTTTGCTAATTTCTTGTAGATCTGTGGTTAAGATTGGTAATTAGCTTATTACAATCTTGATAGGAAAGGTGTTGTTCAATAAGTTTATTGACTGTCACTCTCCTTTGATGCATGTTTAGAGATCTAGATTTAGCATGTCCTATAAGCTTATATGCATGTTATCTTGAATCTCTTTGTATGTACTAATCGGATCTCACAAGTTTCTTGGCAAGTTCTTTGATTTCAGCTGAGTTGCAGGTTCATACTTTGGAGAGGATGCTGATCTAGTTTTTTTATTCATTCCCTTCAAAACCTTACAAAAGGCATAGTCCCTCAACATTCCACCTGAAAGCTCCACTGTGGATCTTCAAGGAAAACATCACTTTTCTCCTCTTCTTCCTCCCTCAAAATCAACACTTTACTCGGTTACTTTTTTCAGTTCATAGCTGTGAATTCATTTGGATCTGTTTCATCAAAGTAAAATATACATAGATCTGATATTTCATAGCTCATATCCTAGATCTTGCACTTAAAAAAGTTTCATAAGCATCCTAGATCTAGCTGTAGGGAAATCGTCCTTTTTGCATGAAAATTTAAAGGAAACTTGTAGATCGCATGCATTAGATTTCCTTTCACTGTTATAAAATTCAATATTCGGCAATATCAGTGAATTTTTGTTGGCTGCACAAACAACAAGCCAATATCCCAAGGAAAGCTTTCTTTCCTTGGTTCCTTTGCTGCATGTTTAGCTAGTTTTAACTTCATTTTTTTGTGAGATAAGGTAGGCTGATACAAAGGTACTCTTAAAGTGATTTTGGGAATTTTTTATTCTAACATGCTTGCTTTATTTTAGCAGGTCTGACAGAAAATAAAGGAAGCTGCTGTTCGAAGTGGCTTTTGGAGCGTTCAAATCCCCCCAGGGGTCTCCCTTTTTTCACAAAATTCTTAAAATTTTTGTATAATTGTAAGATCTTGGTTTTAGCCTATATAAGGACCAAGAATTTTCTGATATATCAGTTCTCTAATATTGTAACCGCTGTTAATAAAATTATTCTTTGAATAGGCTCTTTCGAGCCCATTCCCCATCCCCCCTGGGGGGATTCGCGTCGGTGTCCTTTTTGTTATTTTTGCTCATTTCTTTTCAAACTAGTATTGATCTAATCTATAGGGTAGTATAATATATTTCATTATTAATTCCATACTCCATATCTTACATTTCAAAGTAATCGTAATACTTACCCCACGATTTCCCGATTGACCCGAAAGGCGAAAGAGATTCGTGGTAGGATTAATTAAGAAACTAGGATTGTGTATCTGTTTCTTTTTTTCTATCATTTGTTTATCAACAATTATAAAATTAACCCCTCCTCGATTCCTCGATTGAGATCCACTTGGATCGAAAGAGGTTCTTGGAGGCTTTTTTTTTTAAACAAGAACATCCAGTTTAAAACTTATTAAAATTTACAAGAATCCAGTGTGTATTCTCTACACTTGGCATGGTTCGTTCGATCAGTCAAGTTGTATCAAAATCACTTGGGTGACTAGCATAATTAGGACTCACTCTCCCAATTGACAAACCATCAGGTGAAAATCCAACACCTAGATCAAACCTCTACGGTGGCAAAATACCCAAAGGAAGCGGGAACTTCTGAAAAGTGACCTCGAGGCACCGATCTCTGTCACACCCTGACGGGTGCGTTACGAACAATAGCCCCAGAGACTCCATTTCAGCCCACATATTCCTTGCGGGTAGCCGTGAAGGTTTAGTTTTGGACATACTCCAAGTACTCTCGGGTATATCTGGAGTCCCCCCTTTGCCTAATTTAATCAACTCATACTTCACATTTAACTTAAAACATACCAAGATGCAATCACAAAACATTCACTCCAAGCACATGCAAGCATATTGATTATATTTTTGACTCCATTCTAAGGCACTGGTTAATTTCTTGCTTTATATACATATTGTGTCTCAGTATTGTGCTTTCGTGTGTTCATCTTTGATTATCCATAGTTAAATTGTAGACTCCTAAATAACTTAGTTAGTTTAAACATCACAACACTAAGTAATTCTCCTTAGTAACTTAATAGGGTCTACCCCCCTTGGCTTCGTTAGGAGTTGAGCCTAAATGGAGGAGTCAAGAACAATGTGATAGCCTTGACTCGAGACTTGCCCCCAAGGACACACCGAGTGGCTTGAATATTTATGCCACGTGACCCAGGTGTTTGAAAGGCGGCAACACTACCCATATTCTGGTTTGTGAGAAATCATGTTTTTATCCGACCTGTAGCAGCTTGCCAAGATTGCTTTCCTACTACAGTTTCTATGTTTTAATTTATGGGTTACAAAACTTCTCCCAGTGAAAAATGTAGATGAGAGATCCCTTAAAAGAATCACATCAATTCAAAAGCATGGTACCTCAGTTCAGTGAAGATTTTACAATGTTAGGAGGGCTATAACTTCATCAAATATACACCTATATTTTGCAATGATGACTCAACTATCTCAATACCTCGACTTTTCTATCAAAGGACCAGTATGATAGGACACCTTCAATACTGTCATTTGGACTCTCTCAAGCATGACTTCAAGTTCACTGATAGGATTTATGAATTACTTTCGTTTTATTTATTTTAGTTACTTCGTTTCCATATCCCAAATAAGATGCAAAATATATTATGGCTCTGCACTCATCACTAAAAATGGTTTTGTCTCCATTAACACTTTTACAAGGTTGTACCTGGGATTGAAAATATGGAGGTAACAACTAAATTCTTTTGATCCTTTTATGAAATTTAAAAACTTGAATCAATCCATAAGCTATACTCTTTGAGCCAAATTCTTTAAAAAGCCATCACTGGAAATTAATGATTAACTTATATAACTTCAATCCTATCTTGTGAACTTAGATATAGGGAACTTAAGGTATGTTTTTGAAGGAAAAGATTTTATAAAAAGGCCCCTGGATTGAATTTTTAAAATTGGTACTTTGAAACTTGACATTTCAAATCCTACTTTTACTCTTAAACCTGGAATTTGAAGGTTCCAAGGATTTAATTTTAGAAACCTAAAATGTGACAATACAGAAAGAATTCTAAGTTTTAAAAGCTAATGTCCTAATAAGGAGTCCACTTGAAATTGATAAAAGACTTATTACTTCGAAACTTGAAATTGATAAAAGACTTCTTACTTCGAAACCTATTCCTGTAGCATGTGCTTTGTGTATATTATGGTTATACGTCAATGTTTATGCAATCTTGGTCTCTCTTGATCCATCATCCAAAGTCTTAAAATTTTGTCCTTTACAAACCTACGCCCTTACATCATAAACGATATCATTATTCCAATCCTATGGCAACTTAGCCAGGCCATCAAAACATCATTACCAATATCACATTGCAGTCAATTTATATTGCAAGTTACTTCCATCATTATACTTATAACTCTGCCCAATTGTTTCAAATTATGATTCGACAGTCAAGACCATTCCCATTCTCATTTGATAAGAACAAGTGAATAAAGAAGTTGACCATTTACACATTGTATTGTGGCCTTTTGATTTACAATACTTGAAACAAGATGTGGAGAAACAACTTCCTTAAAATATGAACATGTGATATCCTCTAAGCTATAAAAAAGACAACGTATATTGTATGAAGATTTTATTGCAAGTTCAGAAACACATACAACTTTGGCTATTGGAAACTTTCTTGGTCACATTAATGTTTTGATGTAGATACATAAAGTGTGTATTCGTCCAGATCTGCTTGAAGTTAGGCTGATTATATGCTCTTTTGATATGATTTGACTTGAGCGACAAGTATGTTCAAATATTCGCTCCATAATCAAAGGTGTCCCATATTGAACTATTGATGTAGTGGGAATGAATTTGGTTTTCTCTCAACTCGAAGCGATGGTGTTGGGATAAATATTATTGATGTTGATACAGTTATCTACTATATTGATGTAGTGGGAATGAATTTGGTTTTCTCTCAACTCGAAGCGATGGTGTTGGGATAAATATTGTTGATGTTGATATATTTATCTACTATGATAGTGATTGGAATCCTACAATGGACCAGCAAGTCCAAGATAGATGCCCACCGAATAGAGAAGACACCTGAAGTGCATATTTTATAGGATGGTTTCTGAGAAAACAATAGAAGAAAATATTGTAAAGAAAACAAACCATAAATGTGCACTTGATGACATCATGCTCAACACTTGCGCATTTCTACAGTTGAAATTAGATTTACCAAATTGGAGAAATATGGATGAGATGTTTGACTTAGGGATCACTCCTAAGAGAAGTCACTAACAATCCATACATAAGCTTAAATAAAAGTAGTTTGGATCACTGCTAAGAGAAGTCACTAACAATCCATACATAAGCTTAATAGTAACTCAAGGTACACACAATGCTCATAACATGGTTTTACTCCACGAAAAGAATCAATGATTATTCTGGAAAGGGATTCTCCTAGAGGTCATGAAAATTCATGACCTCCCAGGAATATTAGCAATATAATGGTTCCATTATAAGGTGAAAATTACCCATCTGTGTGTAGCTAATCACGAATTACCCACCAGGGCACAATTAGAGGAGGTAATTTAATGTATTCAGCATAATTTTTTATACCGATCGAATGGACCATGTAGTGGCATCTCCAAAGCAACATCTTCAAAAGCAAGCATCTGAGAGCTAATAAATACAATGCAGGATTCCAGGAAAGAGCAACTTTTATTTGTTTTATTTCTCAAATTTTCATCTAAACCAACATAGCAAATTCATGGGTTGGCATTTAACTTTGATTCCATGTAAATATAAATTCCCTCATGAGGCATAACTATGTGTTGAACTCTGTGATTATCACAAATGCCATTACCAGAATCATAAGGTTTAGTTTTGAATCTATTTAATGTCTACACCAAGTAGCTTCAAATCTAGTTAATGCATATGCCAAATCAAACCTCTCTGTATAAGAAACAACCCAACACTTGTATGGGGGGATGGATACAACATAGAAGATGGCAGTTTTTGGAATAGAATACAGAGTCCTTCACAACTCTATTTTGCAAATACTGTGATGTTCACTGTGAGATTATCCGCATTGTAATTTAAGTTTATTGTTGTAGCAAATCCCAACATCCAACTTTCTAGAGGGGTCCCATTCTAGAGAGCAAGAGTTGTGGATCTGTAGGTTATTTCTATGTTTTGTAGAGTACATATTGTAGCTTAGCATTTTACAAATTTGTATATAGTTATTTATTAGAATACATATTCATTTCATTCTTGTAGCTTAGCTCATATTTAGTATCCACTACGAAATGGTTGTATATCCAGTTTCATAAACATAGAGACAAGAAGAATGAGAGCTGTGATATATTTAATTGGTAATCCTAACTGAAGCAACACCACTAGCCAAACTAGTGATTACAGTCAATATTTTTTGGTTAACTTTCATTTCGAATGCATGTCTTTAATTTTCCTTTACATTTAGGAAAATAGAATTGTTTGTTTGTTTATTTCATGCAAGCTTGCTTTCCTTCCGAGTATTTTTCTTTCCACAGTAGCTATCCCGATTACCACCAACAACGAGAGAGCTGATCCATGGAAAATGAATTATTTAGATCATTCGAAGAGATTTCCTAGTGACAGCAAGGTTCCCATTTTTCATGATTGGTGTTCAAGTACATGGATCACTGCCAAGAGTGATTGAGCTAGCCTTTAATTTATGAAGTGTGGTGTTATGAAATTTCCTTTCATAGTAGCATGTAAAAAACCAGTTGTAAATGATGACCCCGGATTCTGCACATATAGTGCACGACATCTAGCAAGTTTCTCTCAAACTCTAGATTGATAAGTAAATTTTTCTTTTTAGGGTAATAAATTAGCTCGTCGTAGGTAATGAACACTCCTCTTCCCATGAACTATGGAACTTGTTCATAAATGGTTTCTCAATCTTCTTGGATTGATAAACACTACAAATGAACCTCACTTTGCACATTTACCCCAACTACTCCAGTTGACTATGATCTACTAAGAAATTCATATCCCCATGAACCTATATATTAGGCCTTGATGTTGCAGGCCAAGACTGTTATTTTCCAAAGTTTATTGGTTCAAGAAAATTGTGATCTCTTCCAATTGGAATACAACATCAACTAATTTGGGCTTAGAGAAAGGTTTTGTTTTTCCTTTCTCCACAAAAGCTTCTCGAATCTCTCCAAACTCATGGTAGATTTAGAGTTGGATAGTTAAACTACTTCCACTTTTCATGTCAAAGGACTTCTATCTGGATGTTAGAACTACTAATCTTGTGTATAAATGTAAGTGACTAAAAATAATATTTTTACTTTTCCTGACACTATCATTATTGATGTTGTAAGATTGCCTTAATGTCACAGTTAGGATTGTGGTCAATTGGGCATGGCCTCACAACATTTTTGGATACCCTTGAGACTATGGGTGAATATACATATATTTCTGGGCATGACCTCATGACCTTTGTTTTTTTCCATTTTTACTACTCACTGTTAACTACCTTACTACTAGAAATGATTTTTTTTGTAACACTTTAAAGTTTCCAGATGTCATTCATGCTTTGAATCCCGATAAAAAAGCCCATATTCACAAGGCATGATGTATCATGGATATATTTTTCCATATACTAGAAATCTCCCATATGTTCACATTTAAGTTTGATAACTGAGAAATCCTATCTGAATGTACCCAAGTTTTTAAGGAGATTAAGTCTAGTGTTATCTCATGGACTACTATTATTACAAGTTATGCTAGTATGGTCATTGTCATAACGCCCTTGAGGACTTTTGTGAAATAGAATTGGTAGGCATAAGATAATGTGAGCTCATGGAATGCCATGATAACAACTTATGCCCAAAATAGACATTGGGATGTGGCCTTGGGTTTCTTTCATAAAATGAAAATCACAGGATTGACAACTAATGTAGTTATAATTGCAACTACACATACTATTATTCCAACTACCGTCTAGTTGAAAAACTAGAGTACAATGCAATATGAATGATGAGACATGACAGTAGACACCAAGAAGAAAATAATCCATATGAGCAGTGGATATTCTTAATAATGAAAGACAATCAAAGAATGAAGACTTTAAAATGAACTAGTTATTGAAGATAGTATGATAGATTCATTCAAACAAGTGACTACCTCTATTCCTTTCTCCATTTCCTTTTATTTACATGTATTTATCTCCAAGGATAATAGTTAGCAATTAACCTAAACATGTTGGTTGAGGTAAGTGACAATGGGCTAAGTGAATCGTGACATAATATTTGTAACCCAGAAACCAAGGTAACATCATATTTTACTTTGCAATTACACCACATTAAACTCTTGAGTCATATTTCACATGTAACTTATATTCAAGAAGAAAATCCAATGGCCATGATTAAAAATAAATCTCCTTGGACATAAAAATGAGCCACAATTATCTTCTCTAATGCCATTAGTGTAGATAGTAGCTCTAACATTCCATCTTTGTCCACGAGTCATAACTCCACTCTAAACTTTGAGAAGAAAACATGTTACAACTAGTAAAAAGTAAAATGCACATCTAGATTAATGTCACTTGAGAGTCAAGACATAGTTTGCAAAATTCATAATGATTGGATTCTAATTGCCAGTACGTTTTGACTATGGGGTATTGAATGTTCTGATTTTACTATCAACAATTTTATTACAAGAATGTAAGAATTCTTTATAATATATATTTTTTATGAATACTAACAATGATTTCCCCATTCATTTTATACCTTTACTTTTCCATCTATATCTCTCACAGGATGGCATGCCCTCACAAGAGAGTTATTAATTAGTGGAGGTTGTTATGGTTGTAAAATAAGGACGGGTGGTCACACACTCTTATAAAGAGTATGGAAGAGCCAATATCTTGATAGGTGGTGGTCAGTGCTTGGCACTTGTTTAAAGGAAGCTCAATTACATTTCCAATTGTATAACACTTCTGTTTTGTCCTTCAAATGTACATGTATGAACTCATAGTAGCAGTGGTAAGATTAATCTTCAACATGTCTGAACTCAGAGTATCAGTGGAAAGCCTCATCTTCAACCCTTTTTCAAGTGCGATTTATTTACCTAGAAAAATAATTTTATCTAAGAAAATCAAAAGATTGAATGCTAGTAGGTCCATGCAGTCAAAGAAGAAAGGGCATGGGTTCAACAAATGAAATCACAACATGTTTGCACTCATATACATCAGTAATCTATTGAGGAGATTACAAATTCAAACTTTTGAATTTTCCCTTCCTCAACTTATGCCTTAGATATTACGCCTGAAAAATGCTAGACTAGCATAAAATTGTTGATAAATGTGAATCAAATTCAAGCATCTCTAGCTGCTTCTTGTTTTTCATCCTTTTAGAAACCTTGAAGAAGGTGATAGAAATAGTAAATCCCTTATTAGTATCTGAAACACGATATATCCATCATGCAGTTATTCAGAAACATGTTCTCAAATAACTTAAATGCTTATTAAGATCTCCAGACAATGCTTATAGTTTGTCCTTAAAGTGCAGACCCTGGTGACTTTTATTAGAGACACTAATGTCTGACCTACTTTTCCTTGTAACTCAACCTCCATACAAATGGCATCAACATGTTTATATAATTGACCTATTGTATGCTTCATTCTGCATGCACCAGGATGCCATCTCGTCCAAAATCAAGGCCTTGTTTTGTAGCATGTATGTGCTTTGATATATACATGTCTCGGCCTATTAAAAAACACTTTAATACAACATTCTAATCTCTAATCCTTACTTGTTCATAGTTGGGACTATGCAAACTGATTTACCTAGTTTGAAGGTCCTCAATCATTCCTTTAAGCTTGCTTGTTTTTTCTTTAAGCTCTTCAACTAAATTTTTTAGTTCTGGATTGCAGCAGAAACAAGTACAAAGCTAAAAGTGACCATAACTTTAAAATTTTGTCCAAGGACCAAACTAATAGATAGTGGGATTGAGAAGCTACTAGTTTTCACCAAAAAATCATCCAAAATAGTTGGCAATCATCCACAATGCATAGTTAACATGTAGATAATGTTGAATTTTAGCATTAGCATGAATACTTAAAAAATTTGCAGACTAACTGATAACAAATGAAAAGTGCAATAAACTGTAAAACAACATCAACACATCAACACACTTAACACAAGAGTTTTTCGTTGGGGAAAAACCTTAAAAGGAAAAAATCCCCAAAAGCATTAGTAATTCATCTCGTAATGAGATGACTGAGTTCTTCAAGAATTCTCAAACCCTAATTGGGTTTGAACCATAGATCCACAATTAGAAGATAAACTTTTACACAGAAAAATTCAAACTAGGGCTTCAAGCCCTAATTCTTTCCATCTGCCCAAAAATCCAGATATGACCGGATTTACTTTTTTACCGCCTGCCTAGAATTTCACTCTCCTTCCCAAACTGTTCAGACCCTTCTCGAACTTGTCTCTCTCCTTCTCGAACAAATGTCTATCCTTCCTGAGCTTGCAATTTTCTGCCTGATTCCACTGGCAGTTGCCTAGATGCTTTCCCAACCTGCTTGGAGGTCTGTGGTCTGCCCTGTTGCTGACCCGAGGGTGGGTGGCTTACGCAAATGTCTTCTGGGTCCTACTGCTGCCTTCGCGAGGCCTTTCGAGCCTGTCTACAACTTTCCTGAAGCCTTAGTAGGCTACCTAGAGCTGCTATAGGTGCTCGTGGGTACTCCTGAGCCCTATTGTAGGTGCTCAGAGGAATGGCAGGGTTGCCGATGGAGCAGGAGGAGTAGCCCATGGAAGAGTAGGGATGCTCAGAGGTCTTGCCGAGAGAGGAAGAGGGTTGCCAGGAGGTAGACCCTAGCTGCCTGTGGATGACCTGCTATTGTTCGTGGAGGAGGGAGTTGTTAGGGTAAAACTCTAACCCTGCTTTTGATGGCCATGAGATGAGAAGATAATTTACCCTAGCTGTAGGGTAAAAGTAAAAAAACAAGTGGGTGCCCTAGCTAGACTCATCCATGCTAGGGTATAACCACAAAGACAACCTTCTCTTCAAAAAACTGTGAAATCTTCTGTTGGAGCAACTTCACCTGTGAGAGCAAGTGTGTGTGTAATAATGAAATGGATTGATCTTATTTTATATCCTTTGAGTCACCTATAAGTGGACCAAAAATCAAAAGTACAAAATATTATTATTTTATTCTTTTCTCACTTTGACTTTTACCTTTAGTGGTACTAAAGGTCTTTTTGCACTTTCACTTTAACACCTTAGTGGTACTAAGGGTCTTTATGTATTTTAGACTTTTTCTTTAGCCTTCTTCAAGCACCCTGTGGTCAAGGTGGTCCTTCATCCCCACTAAAAGTACATCATCACAATCAGAGAGAATTACTAATGCTTTTATCTCACACTTTGTGTGACACCAAGATCATATACTAAGGTGTCTTAACCAAGGGTAGCTAAGCCTTGGAGAAGATCACAAAGCCCAGTGATCGAGGATCAGAGTGCCACAAATGCCTAGACCCAGTCTAGGGCTTATAGTGTATTCCTAGTAACAGACCAGGTGCCTCGGCCATAGACTGCATAATTTAACACAAGGTCAAATAACTTTTAACAAACCAAGCACCTCCATTCTCCCAAAGAATGGCCTCAACCCTAGGCTAAGTCCCTAGTCCTGGACTAGGTAAATTCTTGGTAATTGACTAGGTGCCTCCATTCAAAGAATGGCCACTCAGCTCTAGGCTGAGTCCCCCAGTGCTAAACTAGTTCCACATCCTGGTCCCAGACCAAATGTCACCATTCAACAGAATGGTCACTCAACTCAAGGTTGAGTCCCCCAGTGTTGGACTGGTTCCATATCTTGGTCCCGAACTAGATATCCTCATTCAATAGAATGGTCACTCAAATCTAGGTTGAGTCCACACCCTGGTCCCAGACCAAGTGTCTCCATTCTCCTAAGAGAATAGATCTCGATGCTGCTCAGAAAAATAAACACTCCCTCTCAGCGAGAGAGCCATTCTCTTCCATGCCAAGATTGTCATCAAAGTATACAAACTTTGATGTTGTCAGAGGTTTGGTCAAGATATTTGTGATTTGTTCATCCGTATGAATCTACCGCAACTTCAGAGCACCTATTTGCACTAGGTCTCTGATGAAATGATACTTCATTTCAATGTGTTTCGATCTATCATGAATCACTGGGTTGTTCAAAATATTAATGAAACTTTTATTATCGCAACAGATGATCGTTGAGTGAAGCTTTCCACCGAACAGATCAGATAGAAGTTTTCTCAGCCAAACTGCTTCCTTGCAAGAATCACTTGCAACAATATATTCTGCCTCAACTGCACTTTGAGCTATGGAACCCTGCTTCCTACTGGACCAAGAGATCATTGCAGATCAAATACTAAAGTAGTAACCAGAGGTGCTTTTCTGATCTACTGCACTTCCATCCCAATATGAATCAACATATTCTGATAATAATACTCCACTGCGGGAAGTATACCTGAGCCCATAAGTGATAGTACCTCACACATGTCTGAGTATGTGTTTAGTAGCTACCGAGTGTATGTGCTTCAGATCAGACATGAATTGACTTAGAGCACTCACTGTGTAACAGATATCTGGGCTCGTATGCACGAGATACATCAAGGATCTAATAAGTTTTTTATATAGAGAAGAGTCCACACTTTGTGAAATGGTGGCTGAGTCACGCAACTTTGTCAAGTTGGTAGTCATGGGTACACTCATGGACTTCCAGTACTGCATCCCAAATCTTTGCAAGATGTCTATTGCATACTTTCCTTATGTCATGAAAATATCGCCTGCCTTTTTCCAAACCTCTAAGCCAAGGAAATTTCAAATAATGCATCAAGCCGAGATCCTTCATCTCAAATTCAGAGGTAAGCTCTCTCTTACTCTGTTCTATCAACTGTTCATCACTTGTAAGAAACAAGTCATCTACATATAGAACAAGGATCAAGACATGATTATGAACAACCTTAAATTACAAGTTAGAATCAACTATACTTTTGGAAAACCCCAAGCTATGGAGAAATAGATCCATCCTTGCATACCAGACACTCGAAGCTTGTTTCGGTCCATACAAGGATTTATTTAGTTTACACACATGGGTTTATTCCCTTGAGTCACAAAGCCTTCAGGTTGTTCAATGTAGACTTCCTCCTCAATCTTGCCATTGAGGAAGGATGTCTTTACATCCATCTGATGTAACTTCCATCCGAATACTGCACCAAGAGAAATGATGGTTCTAATGGTAGTATACCTAGAAACAGGAGCAAATGTCTCATCATAGTCAATGCCTTCTTTTTGAGTGAAGCCATGAGCTATGAATCTGGATTTATAATTCTTCACACTACCATCAACATCATGCTTGATTTTATAAATCCATCTGGATGTCACCACTGAATTTCTTGTTGGTCTGGGAACAAATTCCCACACATCATTCTTCATGATTGAACTGTATTCTTCAATCATGGCATCAACCCATACATGTTGACTTGTTGCTTCTTCGTATGAGGAAGGTTATGCACTGATGATCTGGCTCATAAGACCTGAGTACTTTTGTGGTATTATGCTTTCTCTTAAAGTCCCGGGAGGATCTCTATGCGTCTCGGCTTCTTGTACCATTTCTTGGTACCAAGCAGGTCTCCTTTTGGAAGGAGGAACTTCGATTAGCTCTTCTGGTGGAATTTCAATGTCCTCAGGTGCATCTTGAATTTGATCCTCAAATTCCTCTTCCTCCCTCTAAATTTGTGAATCTGGAAAATCAAGGGGAGGTACTTCATCTTCCTTTGAAAGCTCTTATGTTTGATGAAACACAACTTCCACATAGAAGATCACATCTCTGCTGAATTCAATGTACCTCTGTCCAGGTACATAGATATGATAGGCCTTCAAGTAGTCACTGTACCTGACAAATATACCTTTCTTACCAGAAGTCTCTAGCTTGGCCCTCTTTTCCTTTGGCACATGAATGTAAACCGGAGTGCCAAATATCCTAATGTGGTGAACTGCAGGTTTCTTTCTGGTGAAGACTTCTTCTGGAGTTTTCTCCCCCAAGATAGCATGATGGATTCTATTCTAGATATACACAGCAGTACCTACATCTTCATCCCACAAAGATGAAGGAAGATCTAGATCGGTAAGCATGGATTTAGAAGCTTCACAAATCGTTATGTTCTTCTTTTATGCAACCCCATTCTGCTAAGGGTTGTATGGTACTGTCAACTGTTTCTTAATTCCTACTTCTCGACAAAAATCATCAAACTCATTAGATTCATACTCACCTCCATTATCTGATCTCAAGATACAGATGTGTCTACCAGTCCTATTTTCAATCAGAGCCTTGAACTCTTTGAACCTGTCAAAAGTTTCTCTTTTGGCCTTGAGGAAGTAAATCCATGACTTCCGAGAGTGATCATCTATGAACAAGACATAATATAAACACCCACTCAAGGAGGGTGAAGACATAGGCCCACAAATTTCAGAGTGAATCAAATCTAAAATTCCTTTAGATCTATTCTTGCTTCTGGAAAAGGATTTCTTAGTGTTCTTACCTAGAGCACATCCCTTTCAAATTCCATCATGTTTTAGAGATACCTCAAGCATACCTGTGACCATCTTATGCAATCCTGGAAGAGCTGTGTAGTGAAGGTGTCCAAAAATTCTATGCCACAACTCACATGGATCAACTATATGATGTACCAAAGCATGAGTGGAATCTTTGGAATCCTTGTAAAGACCTCCCTCTAGAACCCAAATATGTATAGTTGAGCTTAGCTCTCCATCCTTTTTCCATAGAAGGACTTTCACATCCATGAAGAGGACTCTGTATCCCTTTTCCTCTAAGCTAGCAACATAAAGAAGATTCTTCTTCAAACCAGGAACATATAAGACATCATCAATATGTAAAAACATACCTTAATCAAGTTGAAGTGACGTTGAGACAACTCCTTCAATCTTGCACGTGGAGTCATCTCCAAGTTCCACCTGAGGAGTGAACTTCTTCTTTTTGTAACTAGTGAGAGCTCCAAGGTTACCCATCATATGCCTAAAGGCACCGCTATCCACCAACCAATAGGTAACACTATCTATGATGGATCCAGAGAGAGTGGATATCAGGTAGTACTCTCTTCTAGGTTCATCTTCTTTGTAGCCTTGGTGTTCTTCTTTTTCTTAGGTTCTTCTTCTTCTTCTGCAGCAGACGCTTGAAATATTCTCTTGAATTTCTTCTTGGTTTTCCTGCAATCCCTAACAATGTGTCCAAACTTGTGGCAATTATAGCATTCCACTTTCGAAACATCAGAGAACTTACCTTGAGGTTTCTTTCCCTTCTTTTCCTGAGAGGAGGGCTTCTTGAAATTATTTGTCTTTGTTGCAAGTGAAAGGTTTTGTTCCTTAGTTTCCTTTCCTGAAGTCCTTCCCTCTTCTTCTATGCAATCATGCCAAAGTATTTCAAAGTTTGGTTAATTCTCTCATCCATTGACAGATGCCAAGAATGTTTCCCTAGAGCTTGGTAGACCATCAACCACAATCTACACTAGGTCATCATCATCAACATCAATACCAATATCAATACATTGATCTCTTACCTATGCAATCTTTGTGAAGAAGGAACCAACCCCTTCATCCTTGTTCAACTTCAAAGTTTGTAGCCTTTTATTCAAGACTCTCTTCTGAATGGGGGCCTTCTTTTCATACAAGCTAGCCAAGGTGTCAAAGCATTCCTTGGTAGTATTTAATGCTGTGATGTTGGGTATCAAAGTTTCTTTCACATAATCATAAATGATCCTTCTAGCCTTAGCTTGCTTCTTCTTGTAAGCAAGTCTTCTAGCATTGGATGTTGGCTCTTCACTGATATTAAACATAATGTCATCAAGGTCATTTTCTTCTAGAATAGTTGTAAGCCTAGCTTTCCAGGAGTTGTAGTTAGTTGAACCTTGAAACTTCTCTTCCGGTCTAAATATATTGATGTCCATCTCCACCTCTTAGTCAAATGTCAAGTCTGCAAAAATATCCCAAGGTCTAGGAAGACAACAACACTTTCTTCTTACAGGGTCTTCACATGCTAAGCTCCGATACCATGTTGAATTTTAGCATTAGAATGAATACTTTAAAAATTTGCATACTAGCTAATAACAAATGACAAGTCCAGTAAAACAACATCAACATATCAACACACTGAACACAAGATTTTTTCACTGGGGAAACCTTTAAAGGACAAAAACACCAAAAGTATTAGTAATTCATCTCGTAAATGAGATGACTGAGTTTTCAAGAATTCTCAAACCCTAATTGGGTTTGAACCACAGATCTTGTCACATGCCCCAATTTGCAAAAACAATTTAATATTATTTGAGGAACATTGTACTGTATTTTATGTTAAGTTTGTAATTGATGACCCAGTGGGGTCAAGAATAATTAATGTAATTTAGAATATTTTATTTATAAATAAATAAATGATGAGACAACAGCTTAGGGAAGCTGTTAAAAGAGTGTTTACTAGTCAATTGGTGGAGGATACTGGGTGGAGAGTACACTGACAAGTGGCAGCATCCTCAAATTACTTCCAACTGTTGCAGGTGGAAACTTCCCTATATTTGTGGTCATGATTCCCCAAGAAAGTGGAATTAGAGCAGGTGGCTCATTAAATGAAAACTGACCCAGAAGACCTAGTCATCTCTATTAAATTTCCCATTGAAGATAGTTGATGCTACTCATTCTAGAGGTGATCATTCAGGGTGAATGAATTTACGCAAGAGAAATTCAATGGAGGGGATTACTGAAGTGAGTTTGAGGGGTTAACTGCTGAGACTGAACTTGTTGTAGCTTTTAGACTGAAGTTCATACTGCTATGAGCAGATTTTAATTACTAAGGTAATTGGACCAGTTAGGTGACAAAGGTCTTAAAGTTATATTCTTCACCCAGTTCTCTGCCAAGAAGACCAGGAACAAGCTTAGGGGTCCTGAGGAAGCGTTGTCTGGGCGTTCTCTAGGAGTTTGGTTGGGAGAAACAACCTCCTTAAGCTGTTGTCGTCTTATCATTGAAAAGTTCTATTTGTCTTTATGTTATTATATTTGTTTACTGTCTACAGTAAAATGTTTATTAGTTTCTAACTACATGCATGTTAGTATTTTAGGGTTTATGAAGAAAGGTGCAACTGTGTAATGTTAGACTTGGTAAATTACAGATTATGATTAGAAATATAAATGATTATGCAAAATGAGAAACAAATAGAATTAGAATTTCCATGTTGTATTTTTCCACGCCTGACTCAGGAAGTACTCTAGTACAGCTGGTTGTTTAGGTGAATAAGATAATTCTTTTACTTGAATGAAAACTATAACTAGTTTTTACTTAGTTTGCTTATTATTTCTACTGTAAAGAAGTATTAAATATTGTCTGCATTTATTTACTTCAGTTATAAACTAAAATATAGGTATGTAAAAGAATAGTAACAATATTATTATACAAATAATTCTAGTATTAGTATTCCTTATAAAATATAGGGATTACACTTTAATAATTATACATAAGTATAGTAAATAGGCTAACATCTAAAAACCAGGTAAAAAGAATTTGTAAATTTTTTTTATAACATTGAATTCCAGACATTGTGTGTCTCTGTCTAAGATAGAAGGATTCTACTATAATCTATTTAAAACCATAGAAGTTACTGAAAGATAAATATATTCTATTTACAAGTATGCAGCATTAAACCCTAATTCTTCTTAGCTGAGAATTAAAAACAAATTGTAAAAATCATTAAATAAATTATTAAATAATCAGAGCTATTATCGAACTATTATCTGTAAATAATACTATTATCTATTATCGAACAAAGCTAAGAATTCACTAAGTACAAATATTGCTATTATCGAACTGTAGGGTTTATATATTAATTAACCCTTTGAGCCAAACAAAGTAAAATATTACTCTTAAAACACAGTAATCTTTTCCTTTAAACTATGCATTGAAAATCCTTATAAATTCAGGGTAATAATTTAAATTATTAAATGAGCAACTTATTCAAACATAATTTAATACTCAAAATTTATATAAAAAATTTGCAAACATAGAATCAAATATTAAGGAATGGCTTATAGCCTTTTGAATTAAAGGGTCGAGGCTCAAGCTCGTTAACAAACCAACTATGCAAAATAAATAAATATAAATCCAACAGTAACCATTTTTTTTACTGACAAGTAAAAACCTTAAAACATTTACAAATCCCAACTGTTCCACAGTCTTTCTTCACCTACAGAATCCATAGTAAAACATTAAAATAAACTAGACAGAGGTCGATAGCCTTAATGAGTTAGAGATGAGCTCTATCGTTTCAAAAAAAGAAGCAATTACATTGTTCAGGACGCAAGGCTGAAAACACAAGATAAAAACCATTTTACATCACGGCTTCTAGAGCCTTCTTCATCCTGCATGAAATACCCTTTAAGGGTTTCTCAAAACATTGACAAGTAATAAACAAGCCTTGAATCATAACTAACAGAGAACCGAGGCTGTGCTTTTCAACCACAGGAACCACTTCCAACAACCACAACCGCATGCAGGAAGAACCCTCGATGGAATCGGGGCTTACCAGTTGGATTCCCATGAAAGGACTAAAGTGTGAGCTCGTTCCCACCTACAATATTGGAGCCGGTAGTAAGAACCTGCAAGTTCCAAACCAAATCATTTTTTAAACACTTGTTTGCATAAAATTGTAAAAACCTCATAAGAAAAACAAGTGAAAAACTGAGTTAGGGTAAGTATTTACCTATTAAACTGGGAGTCGAAACTGAGAAGAGATGGCCACACCAGGTCACGTCAGCACCAAACCGAAAGGAAAGAAACCTTGAAGTCACCTCTACGAAGGAGAAAGCAAGAAAACTGACTCAAGAATACAATGTAGAAGCTATATGTGAATAGTTGTAGAATTGAGACAAGTACATTCTTCGGGCCACAATGAAAAGCTAACAACTACGCTCACGCTGTAACTTTCAACACTCAAAGAGACCAAACCATCAACGAATTCTCCCAACAGTCATGGCATAGTATGTGCAGGCGAAATGCCAAAGGTTTGAAGGTAGTCACAGGCCTCTCATGGCCGCGAGCCTTCAGCTTTACCAGCACAAGGAGGAACCCACAGTTTGCAATGCAAATGAATAAGGGTTTCGAGGTTTTAAGTCAACAGTTGAGTGGATGCAAACAGTCCACATGCCCTTCCAATAATTTCAACAAGTGTGGGTCGAAACCTATAGTCAGTGCTGCAATCAACAATTTCATATTATAAAACCAATAATCATTCCAAAACTATGTAACATATGATTGCTAATGATATGCATTATGCCAACGATATACATTATGCCTTGGAATTTAGCAAAGTACAAGTTTAAACTATACAACTTATAAATTTGCCATCATTTCGATTTCATCTTAGTAGTTTGTTTGATAGGTAATTCTACCTTAAGTTATAACTTAAAAGACAATTGTTATAACTTAAATACTATGGTCATAACTTAAGTGCTATAGTTATAACTGGAATACTATTGTTACAACTTGGATACTATTTGTATCATAGAAGATCTTCATGCTTTCAAACAAGTCAAATATATGGTGTAAAGTTATGAGATGGATTATAATACAGCTTATAACTATATTAAAAAGGAAAATCCATAAACATCCACAAACATAACCTTTATACTATTTTGATGAAGGAAGTGATCAAGAAAGTGAAGACTAACAATAATGGAGAATCTCTCTTAAAGATTGTAATAACTCATTGTTAAATTTATAATTGAAAAACATAGGAACTTGTTCATGATTTAAGAGAAGGACATCTTTTGAGTATTGAAGTGAGTTTAGATGTGAGATCACTAAACAGTTCGAAGTGAACTTAAGCCCCAAAACCATGATCTCTATTCTCTCTATGGGAATGTATAAATAACCAATACTGTAAACACAAGAAAACCAAACCATATTCTTTAGATTTGCAGAGGATAATCTTCATACGATTGAAGGAACTTTGGTTAATATTTGTTTCAGCCAATTTAAACCCTTGTTTAGGTTTGATTAAAATTTATTATGGTGTTAGCTATAAATATAACTATGGATTTATAACAACAGAAAAATAATTGACTTTACCTTCCTGTAGACAAGCATCTTATTTAACCTTCTCTTAAACTAGCATCTTAACATGTTGGGAAAGTAATTTTCTCGACGTAATTTAAAATAACACCTACTGGATCTTACGCTTACCTGCTAAACCTGTAACGAACCAGCAGTCCAATTGAGTTAGCAAAACACTAAGTAAGCCCCGATATCAAACAAGAATTCTTACCTACTGGACAAAAGTAAATCATCAGTATATCTAGCAGCAGCTTAATGCAAGTCCTTTTCTAACTCTGATAGAATTAAAGCTGTTAAGTCATTAATAATGCTAACATGGGTGTTTAAGTTTACATCCTTTAGTTTACAGTTTCTTTTAATGAAACAATCCCATGATATTTTATAAACTGTTTCATGTTCCACTAACTGTTAGCAGTTACTTAGCTGGGAATTTAGACATTTTATGTCACTTTAAAAATTTTAAATTTTTACAAAATTTTTGGATTATTACAGATCCAAAATTACAGAAGATAAAATTTTACACATAAAAATTCAAACTAGGTCTTCAAGTCCTAATTCTTTCCAGCTGCCCAAAAATCCATATCTTCTCGAATTTACTTTTTCACAGCTCGCCTGAAATTTCACTCTCTTTCCCGAACTGTTCAGACCCTTCCCGAACCTGTCTCTCTCCTGCCTGAACAAATTTATGTCTTGCCCGAGCTTGCAATTTTTTGCCCGAATCCACTGGCAGCTTCTAGAATTCTTGCTCAACTTTCCTAAAGGTTTGTGGTCTTCCCTGCTGTGACTCGAGGGTTGGTGGTCTACCTGGAGGTCTTTTGGGCCTGACTGCTGCATGCTCGAGGCCTTCCAGGATCATCTGCATCCTGCCCCGAGATGCTGTAGGTGCTCATGGGTACTCCCGAGCTCTGTTGTAGGTGCCCAAAGGAATGGAAGGGATGGCAGTGGAGCAGGAGGAGCATCCCATGGAAGATTAGCATTTCTTGGAGGTGTTGCCGAGAGAGGAAGAGGGTTGATCAGAGGTAGACCCTACCTACTCATGGATGACCTGATGATGTTCATGGAGGAGGGAGTTGTTAGGGTAAAACCCTAACCCTATTTTTGTTGGCCATGATATGAGAAGATCAAGAACCCTAGCTATAGGGTAAAACTGAAAAAACAAGTGGGTTCCCTAGCTAGACTCATCCATGTTAGGGTATAACCACAAAGACAACCTTCTATTCAAAAAACTGTGAAAACTTCTGTTGGAGCAGCTTCACTTGTGATAGAAAGTGTGTGTGTAATAATAAAATGGATTGATCTTCTTTTATATTCTTTGAGTCACTTGTAAGTGGACCAAAACTCAAAAGAACAAAATATTATTATTTTATTCTTTTCTCACTTTGACTTTTACCTTTAGTGGTACTAAAGGTATTTTTGCACTTTCAATTTGACACCTTAGTGGTACTAAGGGTCCTTATGTATTTTAGACTCTTGCTTTAGCCTTATTCAAGTGCCCTGTGGTCAAAACAAGTGGTCAAGGTAGTCCTTCATCCCCACTCAAAGTACATCATCACAAACAAAGAGAATTACTAATGCTTTTATCTCACACTTTGTATGACACCAAGATCGGATACTAAGGTTTCTTAACCAAGGGTGGATAAGCCTTGGAGAAGATCACAAAGCCCACTGATCAAGGGTCAGAGTGCCACACATGCCTAGACCTGATATAGGGATTATAGTGTATTCCTGGTAATAGACCACATGCCTAAGCCATAGGTTGAATAATTTGACACAAGGTCAAATACTTGGTAACAGACCAAGCGCTTCCATTCTTTTGGAGAATGGCCCTCAGCCCTGAGCTGAGTCCCTAGTCCCGGAATAGGTAAATTATTGGTAACTGACTAGGTGCATCCATTCAAATAATGGACACTCAGCTCTAGGTTGAGTCCCCTAGTGCCAAACTGGTTCCACATCCTGGTCCCAGACAAGATATCACCATTCAAACAGAATGGTCACTCAACTCAAGGTTGAGTCCCTCAGCGTTGGACTGGTTCCATATCTTGGTCCCGAACCAAATATCCCCATTCAACATAATTCTCACTCAATTATAGGTTGAGTCCACACCCTAGTCCTAGACTAGGTGTCTCCATTCTCCTACGAGAATGGCTCTCGATGCTGCTCAGAAAAATCAACAGATAAGTTGATCTAGATAATTTTATTAATGTTCAATGATTGACCACAAAAGTAGGTCAATGGGACTAGAATAGTATAATGAGTGTAATACAAAGTGGGAGTGCACAAGAAGCACCTATAGCTACAATAAAAACAACAATAAAAGATCCATGATTTAAGGACAAATATACAAAAATCTAAAAGACTAGTTTAAAGAAAGAAAGATGCAGAGACATGAAATGAGTACATAAGCAAAATACTTGTCAATAACATGTCAAGTAATGTTGGAACTAGAAACAAAATATTGAAAGAGATAAAACAGAATTTGTCTCCTCCTTGTGTCCTCGTTCACCATGGAGGGGCAAATGAACTGTAGAGATAATTCAATAGGATGTACACTAATGAGCATGAACTGCACAATGTACACTCTGCAAAGAGCAGATAAGGAGTACAAAGGTGATTACAATAGGATGCATTCTTTTGAGCATAAAACCATCAATGCATGCTTTTCATTGTGTAACAAGACTCTATGTAGGTCACTATACTAAAGCAATGATATCCTATGGAATTGTACATGAGGGTTTAAGAAGTTCCCAAAAAAGGAACATAAATTGAAAGTGCATAAATTTCACCACACTTGGAGAAGTGCTTTAAAGTCACTAATATAGAAATCAGAATTAAAAAAACAAGGAAAACTTTATGGTGATAAATTCTCCAAATGGCTATAGTTGACCGGTTTCTCATTTCGAAAACTATCAAAATAATTATTTTATCATGTTCACCAATAGTGTACACAATTATTTTACCTAAAAATCTTGTGTTTCTCTTTTTATGAACTTGATATGCCATCCAAACACAGTACATACATTCTATTGTTAGTTGTTTTATTATTAGAGTTTCCAAGGTTTTCCTTGCTAGAGGATTCAAGTTTATGACTACAGTAAGTTGTCTTCAGAACATGAAGTTCACATGGAATCTTATCATTATACTAGTATTGCATTAAGTGTGTCCATAATATTGGACTAAAATAATATTGCATAAAGTGTACTTAATATTCCAAAGCTTTTCTTTTGCAATAGGAAAATGCTTAAAGCATGTGCGTCGACCCTCTTGATGCGCTTTGAGAATTGATTGAAAATTCTCACATGCTAAGCATTTAAACAACTTAACATAGTAAATGCAAACACACAATAAACTCCACTCTCCAAATTGACAAAAAGCATCCAGATTCCATAGTATCGAAAGTCAAATAACATAATGTTTATCTATGCATGTGCACATATGTACCAAAATTGAGATAGGAGGAGTCGTATTTCCATATTCCAGCTAACTGGTGATAAGCCAGAACCCTCACATTAGGGATAAGCAAGCCTCCTTTTAATACCCCGGTTTTGACCCCGTTTACATTAAAGGGTACATGATGTATATTTTGTAATTAATCATGGTGAGGAGCTAAAGGCAAAAGCCCCACCATTGATTCAGCTGTGTTATGTTTTTGCAATAGGGATTGTTGCCGATGGTATATCATGCTATCTGGCACATTATAGCTCTGGCATCATGTAAATACGCACATCAATTTAATTAAACCTACAACCAGCTATGGCAGTGCAACGTTAAATGAAAAGGGCATGATTCCAAAGGTTAAGGGGGGGGGGGGTTGTCTAACCCATGGGAGCCATTGGGAGTTATCCATGTGTCACCACCCTGTTGTTCTATTTTTAGTTGGTGGCATCTACTTGCTGGCAGGAAAAACCACCACCACGCTCACACCTACACCCACTCTCCACGATGTGCCTTCTAGGTAGCGGATGGTCTTCCCACTAGGTTCATCACGAGTCTGTTCATCTCCTCTCACGCAGGTTGAGATAAAAGGTTCCATGTCCCTTTGTTTGGGTTCAGTTTCCCTTTTTCCGCATATATTGTTGGCCTGCGGGGATGTTGGTTCTCCTCTGCCTCATGAATTCGACGAATGGTGGATTGTTTTCTCTCCTCTGATCATGTAGAGAGGGTGTCTTTTTCCACCATTGGCAGATTTCTTAATGTTTTGTTCTTCCCATCGTTTAAATTGTGTCTGTGATTGCATCCATAGTTCTGTGGGTTGCGTTTTGTCTCTCACGCAGAGTTTGGAAGTCTGGTATTTTCCATTCCTGGTCTGTGTAAGTTTTCCCAGCGACTGCAGTGAGATTTGTGTGCTGTGGGTTCCTTCTGTGTTTTTCATTCACAGTTTTGCTTTGGCTGTGTCTTTTTCCCTCACACACAGATAGAGAATCGGCTCCTTCCCCATCTACAGACTGTGTGTTTTTCCCATTGTTTCTTTATGGGATTGAGATATTGATCTATCCCTAGTTGGGTTGCTGCGTGTGCAAACATCCTTTTGGGGTTTTGCTTTGTGTCTATGTTTCCCTTGTCCATGTTGGGATTTTGGTTTCTTGTCCATTGCGGACTGTGGATTGTTGCCATCGTTTCATTGTGAAGTTGGGACTATTGATTTACCCTGGGCTGGGTTGTTGTGTATACAAGAACCTTTTTGGGGTTGCTACTGAGTTGTTTTGGCCACGCTAGGGCCAAGAAAAACTCTGAGTTGTCTTGTGGACTAGAGCCGTGTCCACCCTTTTGTTTGGGGTTGTCACCCTATGGTGTTCATCTTCTTCACAGAGCTGTGAGCTGTTTTTTTTACTATGACATGTAGTGGTTGGCCTTTGGAATGTTGAGAGTAGGATTAGAGGCTAGGTTTGCTTGAGAAAACTGGTGTTTGAGGCCACTAGCTTAGCATTTAGCCTTTCCTAGCTCCTTGACGGCCTGATAAACCCTACTGTGTGGGCTTGGCTGATTGGTGTACCTTGGCTATGTGTAAGCCTACTTGACCCTTATTCCTTGAGGAATCATGCCCAGCTCGGGGTGGTAGTGTTGGTGAGAGATTGATGAGCACGCTGGCCTATGGTTGGGTGGAACATTGCAGCGACATAGCTGGTTGTGGGATGAGTTCTTATCAGATGAGTATTCATGTCCATTTTACTTCTGCAATTATATTTATTGATTAATGAATATGATGAACATGTGGCATGCTTGAATGAATGTATGTTTGCTTCCACTATGTATATGAAGGATTATTCATCTTAGTATGTATTATGTTTAAGCTTTTTATTTCATAATTATATGGTTGTTCATGTTCATGGGGCTATTTGCCCGTATGTTTGGTGTTAGTAGCGTCCTCTTCGCTGGTCAGAGGGTCGGGGACGTTATAGTGTGGTATCAGAGCTAAAGGTTGCAGCATGGGCTTGAATGGGCCATGAAAAATCAGATAACAAGGGCAGGTTTCCTACTGTCCAGAAGAAACCAGGAAAATAAGGGTGAAGATAAGAAAAGTAAAAAAAAATTCTAATTGCCAGAACTATCGGCCCATCGGAGCACTTAGTGGGAAGGCCACCTGAAGGATAGTTGATCCAACGGCTGATGCGGTGGAAGGCTACGGAGGAGAAATTTTAGAAAATTTCCAAGTGTTTGGCCATTGGCACATCGGAAGGCTTAGACAGATGGATTGTCGATGCTTAGCCGATTGACCGCTGCCGTTGCAGATGGCTAGACCACTATGCCTCTGATGGATAGAGCCTGTGACCGTCGACGTCGTAAAGAAAGTTTAAAATTTTTTCTAAGGCCCGAAATTGTCGGCCATCGGAAGAAGTTAGTGGTTCGTGCACCCACCATTGCAGAATCCTAGAGCACTATCCTTCCAATGAGAAGACGTTCCGACTACCGATGCCGATCAAGTTATGCTTCAGCCGCCGATCGGAACATATTAACTGATTGGGCCACCGATCGGAAAAATATTGAAAATGATGAGCTGTTGTTGTGGTTGCTGATTGAACTATGGACATCAGCAAGAGTTAGTTGAATGGGTTTCCACCATTGCGGCTGCCATGGGGACTAAAATGCTGATGCAGCAGTGCTAGTGGTTTCGACCGCCGACAGAAGAAGAAAGTTTCGAAATTTTGTTTAAGTGTTGAAATCATCGACGGAGATTAATTGATCGAGCACCCGCTGTTGTGGACGGATAGACCACTATGCTTCCAACGCATAGAGCCTGCGACCGCCAACGCCGGGGAATTTTCGAAAATTTGACGAAGTAATGGGATCGTCGGTGATCGATGACGATTAGTTGATCTCATCACCAACGCACAACTTATCATGCTGCCGATGTGGCGAAATTTGACAACTACAGCAGAAGGAATTAGTGGAACAAAGCGCCGTCGTTGCGGAAGCCTAGTCCACTAACCCTCTGACATTTAAATATTCCACTTGCCAATGTCGGGGTGGTTTTTAGAGTATGTAGCGACGTATAAGGGAAGATAGAGCTAACGAAGTCAACGGAATATAAAGGAAGCTCCCACCGACTGACAGTTAAATGAATCAGTGAAAGAGAAAAAATTTCAAAATTTTTCTAATTCATGGAACCATCAGTCATCGGCGATGGTTAGTTGATCACATCGTCGATGATCAGAGGATACGATCGTCGATGCTGCGGTGTTCAGTGAACATCTGGGATCACTACGGTGGTGACAAACAGAAGAGAATTAGGCAATGAAGTAGCCAATGCGAAGAAGAAGAAAAAGGAAAATTTGCCTAAGTAAAGAAAACATTGAAAATTTTTAGTAGACTACCCTTCCGATGAATAATTGTTCCAACCGCCGATCAGAAAAGTTTAGTTGATCAGACCACCGACCGAAAAAATTTAGCAGATGGAGAACCGTCGTTGCGGTAGCCATGTGGGCTAGCATTCTAATGGTTAGAATTTTAGTTTCCGATCGCCGGTAGACTTGTGGCTACGGAAGACATGGTTTGAATGTGGGCCGCCGTTGCGCAAATATTGACGACTAACCGACTGATGCGTAGGGCACTGGGTTGCCTACGCAGCGGTTAGCCTAGGCTATCACCAAAGAAATTCAGAGCGATAGTCTACTAAGGACCCGATATGGTGGACGAAATTAAACAACAGGTCGCCGATCGGAAGCTTAGTCGGTTCGCTCGCAGAAATCATAGTAGGATTTCTTTCTGTCGTTGTGGCTACTCAAGCAACTGTGCACCCAATGAATAGTTGATTTGCTCGCCAATACAGATCGAGAGTTTAGTCATTTTTCTGCCGAAATGCCAGAGAGGAATAATGGAACAGTCCGTTGATGAATTTCGAAAGTTTAGACCACTACAGGTTCAATACGTTGGAGAAGGATAGATAAGCAGACTGCCGATGAGAAACGCAGAAGATTAGTGGTTTGCCACCGAAACACCGAAAATTCAGTAAAGAAAGGACTCGATGAACAGTTCTTGACATCGCCGATGCAGATCAGAAGACTAGTCCATTGAGGATCTGAAACATCAAAAACTTAGTTGGGAAGTGACCCGATAGGGAGAAAGAAAATTGGGTTTTCCAATGAAATTTTCAGTGGATTCCAACTAAGTGTTTCAATGAATTTTCATGGAATTTTTTAGCAATTTCAGGGCTGAAAGGGAAGAAAACTCCAGGTGGCTGAAATTAACAATTCAAACCAAAATATAGTTGAGTGTTTTGCCTAAATTTGATGAATGTCATCATTTTAGAAGTGGTGTGGTTTTCACACCCAAGGTTAGAGAATGAAGCATGTGGATAGGCTTCGGAAAGCTTATCCAACAAGGAATAAGGGAGAGTCACCAAAATCTGAGTATGGATCAGCAAAATGCTAGTGATTGCTTGAAAGAGAAATGTACTACTGTCAACATGGACAAATCCATGAATTGCATTCCTAGAGGTAGCAAGACCATGAAGTCAAACCAGCTGTTGTGTGGAAGAGGAGTTCCATGCAAGGATGTAGGGCTTGAAAAGGGAAGTTTCCTTAAACCCTATCTTTCTGATTATAACTACATTTCATAAGTTTTATACATGAAATGTATCAGGATATGCTTTGCATACATAGGATATTGAGGATTATACATTTATAATGAACCACTAATGATAGTTATTGCATTGGTGTTGGCATTAGTGGGAAAACCAACGACAACATGGACTGGTTGAATATGTTGCTGATGTTGACAAATGTGACTAGCAACCCTCTGGAGAAAGGGATAAGGAAGCAAGTCCATAATCAAAAGTTGGTGAGCAACTTCTGCAATCTCCTACAAAGGACCAACCAAACTAGTAATGCAAGGGTGTAAGTAGGACCCATGAAGGTTAGAGTTTGACTATGACAAATTCCATGGAGTGGTAAGGGTAAGAGACCTCATACCATGTGGATATTTGAATGTTATACTACATTCATATAGAAATGTGTCATGCCTGTATATGTTGATTGAGCTTAGTAGCCCAAGGAAAGTAAGTACTGATGATCTTGATTATAGTAATGCATCCTATATGAGGTAGTCGTTAGGCCATGCATGGTATGTTGAGTGCATAGTATTCCTAAATCAATGCAAGGTAGCATTGAATGGATAAGCATTAAAATATTTTTTAATCTTGTAGCTATGCATTAAATGGATGCATATGAAGGGTGTGAGTGACTGATTGCATAAGTATAGGTGCAAATGTTGTGATGCATTGCATGAATGCATTGAGATAAGTGCATGTGATATTAAGAATAACTAATGGATGAAATGATGAATTGATGACAATTCAGGAACCATTTCAAAGGCTGTTATGAATGCAGGATAGTAAGTGCATGAAGAGGGTAGTCATGATCAATTGGCTGCCGAAAATGCTCTATGAAAGAGCAAGGTGGTACGAATGATACGCTTGTGAAGTAAGGAGTATCTAAACATTTCATTTAAATTACATGAATGATGTGACTGTACCCTGTGATTTAAAGTATGATAAGGATTGCGTGAAGTAAATGAGTTTTGGTAATATTGATGTGATTAACAGCTGGAAATGTTTGAATTTTATAAATTCTGAAAATGCTTCAGTGATTGTTGTAGCAATGGAAAAATTTATAGGCATCAAGACTTACCAAATGTTTGGCTGATTGAAGTTCAGGTTTTAGGTAGATTGTTTGGGATGTGGAAAAATGGGTAAGACCATGACAAAGGTCGGAATCTACCATGTGAAAGAGCCAAACCTCATGAGCAGAGTCTCATGGCTGTGATAATAGTTTGTATGCATAATGAGTTGTAAATTTCAGACTTGAGAAATTGTTGACAACTACTAATCACTATTGGCTTGCATAATATTGTGTCAAGTGGATGCATTGTAAGTGGGTATTCATGATTTGCTAGTAAGCTTAAAATTATAATGGGCATAGTGGTGCTGCTTACAAGAGACCCACAAATGAGGATCACCTCATTGCCAAGCAAATCAGTTTCTGTAGTAAACAAAGTTGCAAATTCTCATTGAATTTAATTAATAATGTTATTGCTTGGTTATGGACAATCAAGTTGGATTGTATTATCAGATAATGATTGACTGTTTGGCTATTTGTTGAATGTGCCAGGGGTACACACTGTAGGAAGATCATGTGTGATGGCCTGCAGGAGCCAAAATTCATGGGAAGTTTTTCCCTTATCTTGAAATGGGTTTCGAGGGAAACTCCATTGGACATTTTGGAAATGTCACATCTGCACTACATGTTTGGTAAGTAGCATGAGTGATATGGTATAGATTATGTCAGTAAGACATGTGTGGATATGAAATGTAAGAAGGAATTGGGATGGAAAACCGAGGGACTGTCAACTCAGAGAAGGGAGCCCCCATTCCTCCTTAACAAAGGAATACTGCCTCGGCAAATGGATAAGTCTTCTGTGACCCTAGCTAAGAATATGTATGTCAAATTATTAAATTCAATATGTAGAACATCTTTTGATTTTGTTTCCATTAGGACCAATTGCTTGAGTATGCATAGGGCCTACATGGCACACACCGGAAAAGGGTGCACACTTTTTCGATGTCAGATCATGAAGGGATTTTTCAATATTGATTACACCCCAGGGAGTGGACGCACTCCTGGTGTCTCAATACTTGATAGTGAATGGTGTGAAATATGGATTACAATTTCATAGCAATAACGCTAACGAATATGCTTATATTACTTGTGTTGCTAGGATAAGCAAATGTAGTTTAAAGTGTGGTCTCTGGGTGATATGGAAAATGGTCGTTTATGGTTGATATAAGGGCATGTGTTGTTGTTGATGGCCCGATTAAACCAACGAGGGTTGGCTTGGCCGATGATTGGTTGTTGATATAAGTACAAGCAATTTGTTGATGGTCTGATAAACCCAACGAGGGTTGGTTGATTGTGCCTGATATATATAAAAGGATGTTGTGAATTAGCCTGCGTGCTGACCTAGCATCCAAGTCCATAGGTGATCCCAAGGCTTGCAAAGCAAAGTAGGATCCTGTGGACCAACGGGGAAACACGCAATATAGATAAGTATTGGATTATTTTGCAATATTTTGCTTATAAATATACATGTGTATATGATTTGGTTATGATGTTTTAAACTCTTGTTCTAGAGATAAAATCGATGAGAATAAACTAAACAGGTGAATCTATTCAATGTTTGGATATAGGTATCGCTGGGAGCGAGGGCTATGAAAGCATCCTAGGGGTGCATGTGGACATGTGACTTTCCTAAAGAGCTCAGAATGAGTGGTGATGAAAAAGGTACTAGTGAGACCGCGAAGTTCCTAGCAGCCGAGACAAGCCATGTGGGGAGGCTCCATGGTTGAGAGGTCTGAAATAGACCGGAGACACTAAGTGTCATGACCAAGAGGGATTGGTCCAGCATTCATAGTGAAGTGAAAGAGGTTGAGAGCATGAAAAGCCACAGCGATGGTGTGGGTTCCAGGATGGAACAAAACAAAGAGGGGAAAAAATCTTGCAGCTCTCTCTTGGATTTTTATTATATATATATGTATATGTTTATGCATTGTGAAAACAAAAGGTTGTTGAATGCATGTATGACTGAAAATAGAATATGTGTATTTGCTTAAAGTAAATTGTGGATGCTGGAATGGTTAATTCCCTACCCAAGAATGGACATGAATGAGCTCATGTGCCTGTTGGGAAGGCATGAAAAATATGAAATTCTCCTTGATAAGACTTGGAATATCATGCCAATTGGGCAATTAAATGACTGATATTAATGCCTATATTATGCTTGCTCTAACAGAATTTCAATGATGCATTTCACAGGTGAGAAAGGTGAAATCCAGCGGTGCACATTGATCATGGCAGCAGACCAAAAGTTGCTGGACTTGGCTAGAAGTCTCCTTCAAACGATTTCCAGGACCCAAGAGAATCTTAGAGAGATGCTCAAGATATAGAAAAGGTAGAATGAAATGAACCACCAGATTTTGCAAGACTCCATTGGTTTTCAAAGGGAGGTGAAAAGCCTTCTGGGAGCAATCGGCACCGGAAAGGAAGGTGGATCAATGATGGGACATTCGTTCAAGCGATCCATTGAGAAACGGTCCAGGCATGAAGACTCAAAGGAAATTGAGCAAGTAAAGATGAAGCAGCCAGTGAAATGATGGGAATGCAGAGGACATCATTTATGTCGGTACTGTCCTACGAGGGAACATGAAGAGGGTAGCAGCCACAAAGTTCCTAGGCTTCGTGATAAGCCAAGAGATGAGAACCAGCAAAAGAAGTTCTGGGAAGCTGAGGGGCTTGGTCTTGAACATTCAAAGTAGATAATTGAACATGGGACAGGTCTGCAAAATTTTGAAATTTTGATGTGCAAATTGTATATGTATTGGAACACCGAGGACGATGTTATTCCAAGGGGGAGGGGATTATAATACCCTATTTTTGACCCCATTTACATTAAAGGGTACATGATGTATATTTTGTAATTAATCATGGTGAGGAGCTAAAGGAAAAAGCCCCACCATTGATTTGGCTGTGTTATGTTTCAGCAATAGGGATCGTCGTCGATGGTATATCATGCTATCTGGCACATTATAGCTTTGGCATCATGTAAATATGCACATCAATTTAATTAAACCTACAACCAACTACGACGGTGCAACGTTAAATTAAAAGGGCATGATTCCAAAGGTTAAGGGGGGGTTGTCTAACCCGTGGGGGCCATTGGGAGTTAGCCATGTGTCACCAACCTATTGTTCTATTGTTAGTTGGGGGCATCTACTTGCTGGTAGGGAAAACCACCACCACGCTCACGCCTGCACGCACTCTCCATGACATGCCTTCTGGGTAGCGGATGTTCTTCCCACTAGGTTGATCGCAAATCTATTCATCTCCTCTCACACGGGTTGAGATAAAAGGTTCCACGTCCCTTTGTTTGGGTTCACTTTCCCTTTTTCCGCACAGATTGTTGGCCTGTGGGGATGTTGGTTCTCCTCTGTGTCACGAATTCGAGGGCTGGTGGATTTTTTTCTCTCCTCTGATCACGCAAAGAGGGTGTCTTTTTCCACCATTGGCATATTTCTTAATGTTCTGTTCTTCCCATCATTGAAATTGTCTCTATGATTGCATCCATAGTTCTGTGGGTTGCACTTTGTCTCTCACGCAGAGTTTGGAAGTCTGGTATTTTCCATTCCCGGTCTGTGTAAGTTTTCCCAGTGACTGCAGTGAGATTTGTGTGCTATGGGTTCCTTCTGTGTTTTTCATTCACAGTTTTTCTTTGGCTGTGTCTTTTTCCCTCATGCGTAGATAGAGAATCAACTCCTTCCCCATCTATAGACTGCGTGTTTTTCTCGTTGTTTCTTTATGGGATTGAGCTGTTGATCTATCCCTGGTTGGGTTGCTGCATGTGCAAACATCCTTTTGGGGTTTTACTATGTGTCTATGTTTCCCCTGTCCATGCTGGGAGTTTGGTTTCTTGTCCATTGCGGACTGTGGATTGTTGCCATCATTTCATTTTGAAGTTGGGATTGTTGATTTACCCTGGGTTGGGTTGCTGTGTATACAAGAACCTTTTTGGGGTTGCTGCTGAGTGTTTTTGGCCATGCTAGGGCCAAGAACAACTCTAAGTTGTCTTGTGGACTAGAGCCGTGTCCACCTTTTTGTTTGGGGTTATCACCCTGTGGTCTTCATCTTCTTCGCAGAGTTGTGAGCTGTTTGTTTTACTATGGCATACAGTGGTTGGTATTTGGACTGTTGAGAGTAGGATTAAAGGCTGGGTTTGCTTGAGAAAACTAGTGTTTGAGGCCACCAGCTTAGCATTTAGCCTTTCCTAGCTCCTTGATGGCCTGATAAACCCTACTATGTGGGCTTGGATGATTGGTGTACCTTGGTTATGTGTAATCTTGCTTGACCCTTATTCCTTGAGGAATCATGCCTAGCTCGGGGGTGGCAGTGTTGCTGAGAGATTGATGAGCACACTAGCCTATGGTTGGGTGGAACGTTGCAGCGACGTAGCTAGTCGCTGGACGAGTTCTTATCAGATCAGTATTCATGTCCATTTTACTTCTGCAATTATATTTACTGATTAATGAATATGATGAACATGTGGCATGCTTGAATGAATATATGTTTGCTTCCGCTATGTATATGAAGGATTATGCATCTTAGTATGTATTATGTTTAAGCTTTTTATTTCAGCATTATATGACTATTCATGTTCATGGGGTTGTTTTCCCGTATGTTTGGTGTTAGTAGTGTCCTCTTCGTCGATCAGAGGGTCGGGGACATTACACTCCTCAAGTAGACCACTGCACCCATATGTAATAGAGTTTGTAATATTGAAGTCGCTAAAATGAACAATTTGAAAGTCAGAGAATTTGTTGATGCCATGTTACATTTGATGATATTTACAGAGAATCAAGTGCATTTCTTACCAAATATTTTAAACCCAATACTTTCAAGGGATGATAAAAAATAAATGGAACATTGATCACTATCCAAAAAGGGGGATCATTTTCAAATAACTATGGAATAAGGATTAAAATTTAACAATATTCTAAGCCCGTGTATTGGAATAGGGATTTAAATTTATATTTCATGACATTATTGTAAACCCATAACAAAATAACTAGAGGATATGATCTATGTAAAGCTTACAAGAAAAAATATTACAATCACAACAACAACATGTATCTTTCTAAATAGAAGTCAAACAATCTCATCTATCCTACCCATAACAAAAACAAGCTTTCAATTTTCTTTTATTAGTAAAACTCAAGTAAAGAAATAGCACATGATAATTCATAATGGCAATGTTAAGTCACTTGAGAAATGGTGTTGTGTCAAAGAAACCTTAGTGTCAAATTAGGATAAAACCTAATGGAAGGAAAAAAAGCAACCATTGAAATAATCCATGGTACTAACTATTGCTGCCTTTCACACACCTGGGGGGAACATGGCAGAAATATTCAAGCCACTCAGTGTGTCCTTGGGGGAAAGTCTCGAGTCAAGGCTGTTACCTTGTTCTTGACTCTTCTGTTTAGTCTCAAATCCTAACGAAGCCAAGGGGGGTAGACCCTATCAAGTTACTAAGGAAAAATTATTTAGTATGGTGATGTTAAACTGAATGAGTTACTTAGGAGTTTGAAATTTAACCATAAACAACCATAGATGACAAGATACAAAATGAGTGCACGAAAGCACAATGCTAAGACACAATATATATATATAGAAAGAAAATAGTTAGTGCCTTAAAATGGAGTCATAAAATAATCAATGTACTTGCATGTGCTTGGAGTAAATGTTTTGCGATTGCCTCTTGGTACATTTTAAGTTAATGTGAAGTATGAGTTGATTAAAATTAGGCGATGGGGGGACTCCAGATATACCCGAGAGTACTTGGAGTATGTCCAAAACTAAACCTTCATGGCTACCTACAAGGAATATGTGGGATGAATGGAGTCTCTGAGACTGTTGTTCATAATGCACCCAAAGGTGTAACAGAGGTCAGCACCTTGAGGTCACTTTTCAGGAGTTCTCGCTTCCTTTGGGTATTTTTCCACTGCTTACGGTTTGATCGAGGCGTTGAATTTTCGCCTGATGGTGGTTGATTGGGGAAGGTGAAGAATAATTAAAATATTCACTCACGTTGCTTTTGATGCAGCTTTACTGATCGTACAAACTGCATCCAAGTATAGAGCATACACACCGTAGTCTTGTCAATTTTAGTGAGTTGTAAAGGGTGTGTTTTCTTAGAAAGAAAACCCCTCCAGGACCCTCTTTTGGTCCAAGTGGACCTCAATTGGGGAATCAAGGAGTGCGTTGATTTTAGAACAATTACTTACATAAATTAATGATAAGCAGTGACCAGAAACAAATCAAAATTTTTCTAATTATTCCTACCATGCATCTCTTTCCCCTTGCGGGTCAATCTGGAAGTCGGGGTAAGTATTCAAGTTACTTTGATACTGAGATGTGGAATATATGATAAATTAATCAAAGCATGTTTTTCTTCATGAATGAAATTAATCTAAAGTGAACAGAAATAAGACAATGCGAAAAATAACAAAAAAGGCGCGAATCCCCCCAGGGGGGATGGGGAATGGGCTCAAAAGAGCCTATTCGGAGAAAAATTTTATTATATTTTGTTAAAATATCAGTAAAATTATTTGAATCCTCTTTTTTCTTATATAGGATGAAACCAATATCTTACGACTTTCCCAAAATTTAAAATTTACAGTCAAAGGGGAGCCCCCTGGGGGGATTTGAATGATCCCAAAGCCACTTTCGAACAGCAGCTTCACTTATTTCTGTTATTCCTGCTAAAATACAAAAGAATTTTAGAATTAAATATTCCCAAAATAAATTTGAAATTACCTTTGGGTTAGCCTACTTTAAACCAAACAAAACTAAGTTAAAACTAGCTAAAACGGTGAAAAAGGAACCAAGGAAAGCAATCTTTCCTTGGGATATTGGCTTGCTGTTTGGGAAGCCAATGATATATGCACTGATTTCTGGATTTAATCTTTTTAAAACAGAAACAGAAATCTAATGCATGCAACCTATGGATTTTCTTTAAATTGCCATGCAAAACAGACGATTTCCCTAAACTAGATCTAGAATGCTTAATGAGACCTTTTAGAAATGAGATCTAGATTATGATCTTTGAAATAATAGATATATGTAATTTTTACTTTGAAATGATAGATCTGAATAATGACAAAGCTTGTAAACAAAGTAACCACATAAAATTTGATTTTTTGGAAGAGGAAGAGAGAGAAAGAGTGCTGGAAGCCTTGAAGATCAACCGTGGAGCTTTCCAGTGGAATTTCGAGGGACTATGCCTTTGAGAAAGTTTTGGATAAAATGAGGAAGAAAGATAGATCAACACCCTCTCCAAGCTAGGAACCTGCAACTGAATCCAAATACTTTCCAAAATGCTTGTGAGATCCTGTTAATACATTAACAAAGATTTCAGAATAGCATGCATCTAAACTTATAAAACATGTTGAATCTAGATCTCTAAACATGCATCAAAAGGAAAGAGATGGCCAATAAACTTATTAACAAAATCCTTTCCTATCAAGATCATAATAAAGTTATTATCAATCTTTTGCAATGGGTCCACAAACAATCAGCAAATTATGAACATAGATGCAGGTTACCTCAGTAAAACATGGCAATGCTCATCCACACACACAATAACATGACACCGTCTTGCCTCCAAAGCTTCTCTTTATTTCAAATGAACAATAAAAACAGTGCAATAGCAACAACACCTCAATCCTAGTTCTAAATAGCTTGGAAGAGGTAATCTATGCTTTATTTATAGCGAAAACAAGAGATCTAGCTCGGGGGGGCACAAATCCCAAGGAGAGAGAGACTGTAGTTGCATGTGAAGTGAATCTGGGCCTGATTTGTGTCTAACTGAGCTTGATATGAGTCTCACTGAGTGCAACTATCAATCAGAGAGATGATCTATTTGACACCTCAACCTGCTGACTGAAGTATCCACCAAAACTCAACCAGAGAGGCCCACACGCGTGGAGGAGAGAGGGAGGGCACAATTCCCAAGATTGCATGCATAAATGTACTCCTGTATCATCCCAGATTACATCCTTTAGTCAATAAATTGCCGGATCCAGTCAATCCCAAGCCGATGAGACTGATTTTAGTCAAATTGGAGCAAATCCCAATGATTTAGGATTTGGGGTTTTCTCCATTATTTAATTAATTTATCAATTAAATAATCAATTTTTGATTTTTAGGGATTTTTGACCTGAGTGATGGAAAAATCACTCAAAACTTAGAAAAAGTGGGTCTATGGGTTTACATGGTGCTCTTAGCTTGAAAATGAGCACTCCCATGACTGAAACTAATTATTTCACCCACTTTTATTACAAAACCAATTTTTCCAATTAGACTATTAAAAATAGCCTAAGTTTTGTGGAAAAATTAAAAATTTTAAAAACTTAAAAAAAAAAAAAAAAACCTAGGAGGACTTAGACATGTTCATATGACTCGACCATGATGCCTAGCATGTTTATACATTGACACATAGACTCTAATAAACTCAATAGGCCTAAATGCCAAGTCGACCACCCCAACTTTGGAGCTATTGAGTGAAAAAATCAGAAATTATCAGTCGTTTATTCAACAACCAATAATAACCAAGGGAAAAAACACCCTAGGCTAATCGAACTGATAAATAAAGTCTAAGAGACCGAGTCTTTTACGTGCACTATCATACTAGAACATCTTATTACAACTCCCCCATGGGGTATGAACATGTGATATAGTACAACAAGCACTTCCCAGAAGCACTTCTGAAGGTCTTCTGAAGTCCGAACAAATCATCTTTGTCCGGTTCATCAGGCTCACTCGATAAAAAACCACTAAGTACAACTAGGTGGTAACACTAGCCATCAATAATATCAAATTAGGATAAAAGATGATGGAAGAAAAACAAGCAACCATTGAAATAATCCATGGTAGACTTCTTTGTAGGATCATCAAAATTAAAGATAGTTGTTTTACGCTTATATAGTTGTAGGAATAGCACAATAATTAAATTTTAGCGGTAGAAGGGATGTGCCACTAAGTATAAAATGGCCCTTAACCAATTAACACCTATTTGTTAAACTCTGTGTCCCATTATTTATTACCTTGTTAGTCTATGCAAGATAAGCTCTCTAGATGTAAGAAAAATGGCCCAGGTTATTAATTAATGTCCTACATAATATTAATTGTAGTAATGTAAATCCTATACAGGTAAAAAAAATGCGAAGCAAAGCTCCATACTCAAGTGTGTGAGCAGCCATTCCACTAAAATTATTGTTGGTTTTTGAAAACATATCATCATCTACATATTCCTTTGCTTGACCCTCCATTTGTATTTTAGTTTCAAGAAGTAATTGTTGTTTTACAACCAAATAACATGCTAAATTTAAGCTGGGATTTTGTTGATTCCCCAATGTCATATAAAATCCAATCCCTAAAGCTTCCACCCATTCTAGATAAGTTACAAGAAAGGTTTATGGCACTTCAAAACATCATTGTAGTACTCTAACGCATTATTTGCAGCCTCTATTGGCTTTCCTAGAGCTTGGAACTCTTCTAAAGTTAATGAACTAAAATTTAAATCTCAAATTTGCACATCTGATAACTACAAATTTAAACTGGGATTTATCTGATTCCCCCATGTCATATAAAATCCAATCCTTAAAGCCTCCACCCATTCTAGAGTAGTTCAAAAGGTTTATTTGAAGCCTCTGCTGGCTTTCCTAGAGCTTGGAACTCTTCTAAAGTTCATGAACTAAACTTTAAACCTCATCAATTGTCAGCCATTCCAGCCATTGTTAACACTTCTTTTCATAAACCATCTGAATGAAATACCCACAGAGCATTTTTTTTCAAAGACGATGTGCTGCAATATGCCACAACAGTGCCCACAAAACTTTCTTTACTAAACAGATGATCAAACCAAGCTTCTAAAATAATAACTCTTTCTGCCATCTTTGAAAAATTTAAGGCCGGGGGGAAAATGCTTTGGATTACTCTTCATGAGCTGCAAGAACTCCTTAAAATAAGCATCTCCAATATTTTTCAGGGAACTCTCATACCTGTGTAGTGCACAATATACAGAATAACACATAAGAGGAGACGTGTTCAAGTTCCTGCAGAAAAGGAAGGAACTCTTTGGATCAAACTAGGTGTTCCAGGAAACAACCTCAACCATTTATTTTCACCTTCAATATTCCATATTCACCAAGTCTAAATATCAAGACCTTCAACTCTCCATAATCATAAACAAGAATAGTGCACATCCAAGGGAAACATGACAAAACACCTTTCAAATTTAACCACTTTTCATTATACATCTCTGCAGGTGTTATATATATTCAGTCTCTTGATCTGCATGAAACAATATCACCATTCCCCATTGTGATGCTGCACATTTTTTCATAAGATTTGCAATAATGGCTACCACCAAGAATTCTCTAATGGTCCAGCAAAACCTTGAATATAAACAAGCCCAATCACCATCACAATGCATTACCCCAAGAATAACGTAGGAATGTAGCCATGTGAGATGCCCAAGATCACCAAAATCTGTTTAATAAGATTGTATGAATCAACATTTACAGTCTGATATACAAGGCATTCCAACTGGTCTCAAATATCCATATTTTCAAATTTCACAGTTCTTAAATTGCCATCCAATCGCCAAATCATTCTATGGGCCTCTAGAAGTGAAGCCACTCTGAACTGCAGCCTAAAACTTGAGATTGAAGAGAAACATGGGAGGAAGCCTAAGATATTGAAATTGAAATTTAATTGGAAAGGCTATAAAACCATCACAAACATCACTGCTCCAGCAAAGATTTAGAGAGTGAACTAATCCATAAGCAGTCTAGAAAATACCATTCATTGGTCATTCTGAGTTTAAAAAAACATTAACTTGTCCTTGACCAAAGTAACTCCATTTTTGTTTCAGATACCAGTGATAATTACCGAAACCCCAATTTTGGATGCTAGACAACACTTCATCTCTCACCAATGCAGCTGGCAGCTCTGAGTTACAGTTCCACTTCAACAACTCAATTTTGGCTCCTATTGGTCCATATATATCAAATAAACCTCCATCTAGAAAGATACCCCCTAAAATGGATATTCACATGAGACTTTTCCAGAGTTATTATCCAAGTCATATAAGGTTGCACAAATTAGGAAGAGAATCTGAAAATTTCACAAATTTATGGTAAATCAAGGCTAATAGATACATTGAAAAAAGTAGGAATAGAAAGAAATTAAAAAACAAAAAAGGGCCAAAAAGCATGAGAGTTTTTTTGGTTTTATCAGCTTTTTCCGTGAAGTGCGGTGAACCAATATTATATTTTCTGTAGTTGTAAAACAGAGAGGAGATTTATATGTTTTATTTGTGAAACGGTTGTTCAAGAGACAGGGAGGCCAATGTATCTCTTGAAAGGAAGTATATATACTATCAAATCTTACCAAAATTTTGCATTTACTGCCTCGGCCTCCCCCATCTCAGGTCTGGTCTTGTATTTCTGTGTGTGATTGGGCGTCTCAGCCTATGTGTGGCCTTTGTATGTGGCTTGCATCTTTGTCTATGCTTTAAAGTGGCTCGTGTCCTGTGTGTATGTGATAGAAGAGGAGGAAATATTTGGATAATTTATTGCTGTAGCAAAGAATTCAAAAAACAGCGATTGAGCTGCTCAACAGTTACTGCTCTCTCAGAGTAATAGCTTCTTTTAATACTAGGTACATCCATACTTGTGCTTTCTTTCAGTTCAGATACATTTTAACAACATTTTATTTTTCATCTATTGTTACAGAAGCCATGGTTCTGTTTTTTTTCAGTTCAATTATTTTAATGCTAAATTATTTCAGGGTTTGGTTTGATAAGAAGCTCCATTTAGAAAGAATAAACAATGCTCTATTCATTATAGCTGGCTTTCAATTTCAACCATTCTAGAATATCTAAGCATACCTGTGTCTAGTTTTCTTTCTGTTAATTTCAGCAATTGCATGTCCAGTTTTGTTTTTTTTAATTTTGGCCCTCTTAAACAAACCCTAGTCCTTCCATTTCAACCATTTCCATTTCATTCATCCAGAAAACCCTAGTCCTTCATGAAAATCCCTTCCAGCCAGCGTAGATGCTAGGCCCTACCTGAAGGAAGGGTGAGCATGTTATCAATATTCCCCACGCTCATGCTGGCTGTAGTTCGACCGAATCTCTCTTTCTGTCTGCTCTCTGTCCAGTTTATTAAGTTTTGCCCACGTGTGTGTTTATTAGGTTTATCCAACCCATGTGTTTATTAAACGTAAACCCAATTACACTTTCTCTTCACTTGCATATACCCAAATACACTTTCTCTTTAGTTATTCAATTTGAAATTTTCACTTTTAAATATTTTTCTCCTTCGTTTTTTAAATTTGTAATTATTATATAGTTGTTTGTTTTATGCATATGTGTTATATGCAATTTATTTTTGCATTCATTATAGAGTTGTTTGTTTTGGCTTTGTTTTATGTATATGTATTATATGCACTTTATTTTTATGGTTATAGTGTATATAGGTGCTATTTTCTCTATCTTATAGCTATGTGTTTTCTAATAAAATTATATGTTTCTGTTAAATTTTTACTTTAAATGACATGACATAATATATGATTCTTTCTTCAATTATAAAATAGGTCTCATATATATGTTTACTATGTGGGTAAAGCTTTTTATTATTATGTCATTTATTCTTATTTTATAGAAAGAAATGTTGTGTGAGATTTTGTTTCAGGATTTGAGTTTAGGAATAGGATTAGGATTAAGATTCAAGGTTAATCTTGGCTTAATTTAGACTTAATATTGAGGCTTAGGGATTTAGATTTAAGGTTAGGCTAGTGGTAGGCTAGGGTAGACAAGCTAAGGAAAGGCAGGTTACTCTATGTTAAGGTAAATGAAGGTAGATT
>LPNX010411991.1:111458-135985 GCA_001517045.1 Pseudotsuga menziesii | reverse complement strand
AGAGAGAGAGAGAGAGAGAGAGAGAGAGAGAGAGAGGCAATACATAAGTGATATGTCCACTATAGATTACAAATATACAATAAGGACTTAAAGGTGATCTAGATACTCCATCCCAAGCCTCCACTTGGTTAGCTACCTCTGGAAAAAATATTTTTGAAGCCTTAGGCATCCTTGAGACATATACAATCCTCCAAAATGGAATCAAATCTACCACATGCCATCTAGGGCTTGAATCCTTCCTCCATGATGCACAATACTCCACATCTAATGTAGGCAATTATCTCACCAAGTGAATCCTCCATGTAGCCATGATGAAGGGAATCCACCATCTAGGAAAGAGATCTCCAATTCCAAAGGGAAGAACACTGAGCCATAATCAACTGAGATCGAGCATCAATTGAGCAATCTATCTCAAGTGTGCATATCCATCATGGAAAATATATCATGTTAAAATATATCTTAGACCTTATAGGGGTTGAACTTACACCACCATGTATATGAAATCTCATGAAGCACCCCCAAACATGGTGAAAATACTTTTAGAGTAACCCAAAAATATAACACTAGTGTGATTGTAATCCTACTCTTTTACCATCCTTCATATCATTTCTTTAACATCCATGTTTTATTATTTTCCATTGGCAAGAAAACTTGGTATCTTGGTCAATTTTACATCCATATAATGAACCAAAAGTACATATTTTACCTTGTTGATGGCCACCTTTGTTGAACATATAAGAAAAAAACATGATCCACAGCAACACCATGATAAAATTGATACAAGTAACACTACAAATATACCAAGTTAACCTATGAACAATAAATTCTCCCATACATCATAATTGTTTGGATATCCTATGGACCTAATATAGGATTCTTATGCATGTCACCTTTTTCGTTATTGTGGCATCAAATTTTTACAAATAGAGAATGCCTCGTGTGGAAAACTGAAATTCAATCAAAGTCTTGTGCTACATTGCAAATTCAAGAAGAACCAAATGAATTCCATGTGTGTACACATACCAACTAACATTAAGTCATATTATCTCCCTCCACAAACTTCAACTTTCACTGGGTATAGACAAGTATAGATCAAATCCACTTGTCTTTACAAGTATTATATCACATGTTGGTTTATCCATACAATATAAACTCATTATACACTTAGATTTTACCTTGTGCACTAGACTAAATAGTTTGGAGGTTTCTCGTTTGATAAATTCAACTTCTTATTGAGACTATTATACAATTACAATTTTTCCATCAAAACAATATCTAATTGATAGAATAGGGTACACATTTATTATAATAGCATTCCATGGAATGGTCGTGGTGGTAAACTGATTTTATTTACATTAAAATATATGATTTGATGTTTAAGAAAGAAATAATTATTTCCATTATCATAATGTAAATCCACTAAACCAATAATTAATTAATGCTTTCTCTTTAACATATTTTTCATACAATTATTTAGTGTCATGAACTCTTTTGCACACACATTGCACTCATTTTCTATAATTTAACCTAAGGCGAATAGTATAGAAAAATATGATTTAATGTAGAATCTAGAGGAGATGATTATGAAAATATTCAACAATTTAACGAAACTGTTACACCTAAATCTCATCACCATCATGTTATGAGATAGGTCCTCCTTGGTCTGCTTCAATCCCTCAAAGTTTATCCCAGAAGAAATAAAAGGTAGAACATACTCCTCTTATTTTTCCTTGTATTGAGTAGGTAATGCTATTTCCCCATTGACAAAAAACGTTACCTAAGTCAGCAAATCTCCTGATACATGAGCAAAGAGTGATGCTACCACCTCTATCCTTACTACAAGAAGTGTTATACCTTTAACACCACATGTTTGCTTCATTAAAGAAGCAGTGCTTGAGTTTTCAAGGCAAAAAGAGAAGCTTTGAGGGGCTTCTTGAAGCTTTGCCTTCGTGGAGTCTAATCCCTATGGTTCAAGACCACCTAGAGCTTGAGATCCTCCCTTTTTGGATCTTATCTCCACCTCACCCATGACGTCCTTAACCATCCCTATCCTCCCATGCCTTTAAATACTAGGTCATCCCCCATGGGGAAGGGGAGGAAGAATTGTGTTGCATACCCAAACTCTGTCAAAATAATTCTTGAGCTATTGGAGGCAAGGTGAATTTAGAGGCAAGGATTCATTGGAAGGAACTCTCAACACCAAGGCATAAAGGTTGTATTATCTCCAATCATTTATAATAAAAAATGACTTTTCTTTCCCATATTTAATGTTACATGTGTATATATTGTTTGATTCCTTGGTCATAAGCATAGATCTAGTTGATTATATTTTATTATATCATCTTTTTCTTGTTGTCTTCCATCTTTTACAGGTTCTTCTACAATATCAGAGGAGAGAGCTTCAAGGATAGCGAGAACAACCTTTGAGAGAAGTATCATGGCATTTCATTCAAGTGAATAACCAAATCTAGGGGAAGTTTAACATTTGGTGTTTGTGTTTTATTCTAGACCTGAACCATTTAGATCTAGGGAAATAGCTCTTGTCTGCAGGAGGTACATATTTCCGAATAACCAAAGTGGAAAATCTGCTGGGGACTACTTCAAATTTTGAATCTTTGGTAAGTTGAAACCTACACCTTCATTTTCAATTTGTAGATCTACTTTTTCAATTGATAGATATGTAGATCTACTTTGAATTTGATTGATTTTCCTCTATCATCCTTTGGATATTCATATTTTCAGTTCATTGTATTTTATGGTGATTGTTTGGGTTCATTTTTCAGTTTGTAACTTACTCTTCAGTCGCATTTTTTATTTTTCAAATCGCCATCTTGGTCACTACTCCTAGGCTATATATTAAGTGTAGTTCTGGAGATGCCACCGTTCTTTTTCTGTGTGAAAGAAGCGGTGCCACCGCTCTTTCTCTGTGTGAAAAAGGAGGTGCTGGATCTGGTAACGCTCTAGTGTGAACCTACAATAAGCACTTCCACCGCTCTATTCATGTAGACAAGAAGTGGTGCTCAGGTTGGTAACTATCTGTTCAACACCTGCAAAAGTGGTGCCAACTATTCCTTTTAGCCTTGTTTGGTATTTGATTCTTAAATGCTTCTATTAGTATTTGAGATCCATGCTACAGATTGTTACAGTTGTTTTTTTAACTCTACAATTCATTTTTGAATAGAAAACTCAAGCAAAAATTAAAAAAATTAATGATTGATGTATGATATCATAGGTCTTTTCACGAATTATGATTGATGTTGGTATTTAAAGCTTCATAGTTGGATTTGAATAGAACTTGATTTTCTAGATATTTGATTTCTGTCTTCTTTCACAGAACAAGAAAATATTCATTTCAGTTTTTCTTCATTTGTTATACATGATTTTTGTATGTTTTTCCCCTTTTCAATAAATTATGAAAAATCCATATAAAATTTATTGTAGAATTTTGTGATTAGTTTATTCTCACTTTAGTTGAAAAATATGAACACTTTTGTATAAAAGTTGTAATTATATTTTCTTGCTTTTCATTAGAGATCTCACTTCCTTTTTCATTAAAAAGGAAGATTTTGTTTGTTTCAATTAGGAACGAACCATATAAGAAAACTTGTTTCATTGTTGTATGGTGTTTATTCTATGTTTCAAATAAATTGAATCTCTCTCTCTCTCTTTCTTAAGTAGGGCATCTACAGAAAGTGAAAGTGAAATTTTGCACAATCATACTGTGTGGTTTTACTTTTTATGTCCTCACCTCATGCATCCACCTAACTGTTCAAGATAAAATCAAGCGTTAGACTTAAGTTTAAAATTTGTCACAAGGTGTGATAGGTTAGAGACGTGTTCCAACGTCTTTAAACGTAGGAGCTGTTGTTTTTTTCCTGCACTGCATCCCAGGGATTGTGTGGTTCTTCCACGTACCGCTATTATATCGAACGACCTTTCATGTACCCTTAATGTATATCAAAAGGTACTTCATGTACTTAGTTATATATTGGAAGTCCCCTTTCGAACAGTTGTGCATTAGACAACACTACTATGGAGTGGATCTCCCACGTACCTTGTGTATATTGGGAGACACCTTTAGGAATCCTATGACTAACTGATAATATCCATTTGGCCATCCTATTGTCGCAATACACTGAGAAAAAAACTTGGGGAGATTACTACGCACGTACCATCTAGGTGGTCAGCTATTCAGGCAAGGGTACGGTCCCAATCCTCCTTGACGCGCTATACTATTGGACCCTGTGGTATATAGTGAGTTTTGGTGATTTGACAATCCCGTGAGGGTCCAGACCTTTAATCCACTCTTCTCACATATTTTTCTTACTGCTTTAGTTTGAGTAGCGCTTGTTGTTTGTATAGTTAGAATTTCTTAGAAGAGAGAGATAGTTTTTTGTTACATAGTTATGGCTTCTCCTTCCAGGACTACTGTTATACCCAAATCTTGTCACCACCATGTGATAAGACCTTTGACTTACATGTTTGCCCTTAATCCTAGCACTTAGAGTGGAAACCCATGTTGTTTGTCAGTTCTACATGAAAAAAATCAGCATCGCGCTTTCCCTATGAACCATAAGCGGTACCTTGCTTGCATTACCTAGATCCTATTTTCCATAAGTGGTGCCACCACCTGTGGCCTTTCGTCCATAAGCGTTTCTCATCTAAACCACTTTGTCATAAGAGAAGAAAAGCAGTACCCTGGGTAGAATGGGAAAAATAGAAGCTTCTCGAGGCTTCTAGATCATAAGCCTCGTGTCCTCCCTTATCTCTATCATTTTGGGTCAGTTGAGATAGAGATCCCCCATCATAGGATATTAGAGGCCACCTCATTCACAAATCTCTCGACCATTCCTATCCATTGAGCCTTATAAATACAAGATCATGTCCATGGTTGAGGGGGAGAACTATAGAGGTATTGTTATGTTGTTGGATTGACCACTTGGCCCAAGCCATTGGAGAGCATAGAGAGCAAAGTTGGAGCTTATGGGGATGAAGTGTTTGTCTCATGGAGATGCTTGTCGACACTAAGGATTCATTAGTTGTAAACTTCTCCATACATATTTAATGCAAAGCTGATTTTCATCCCACATTACTATTGTTTTGATCTCGCATGCACATGTTGTTAGATTCCTTAGTCACTAACATGGATAAGTAGATGATTTTCTATTAGCTTTGATGTGTTTTCATGTTTGATTTGTTTGCAGGTACATAGGTTCACTATCGAAGCAGCATTCTAGGTGTCTAAAACATACAGGGAAGGTCTTCATACTTTGTCGTTCACTCATTTGTTCTGGATCTGAACCATTCAGACCAGAGGAACAACTTCTGTCTACAGAAGGTGAAATATTCATGGTTACAAATCTGGTGACTCCACTAGGGATTGATACATATATCAGTTTATCTGATCTTCCTCAGTTCTTGAACTCTTGTCCGAATCCAGGCTCCATCTCCAACCCTCTTCAGTCAGATCTGCTATCTGACTCAGTGAATTTTGGTTTGAAACTTTCATATCTATTTAGATCTAAAGTATTTCAATTTTTTATTATCTTTTTAACTCTTAATCCATCAATTTTTACCTTGATCTAATCTTTTTCTAACTTGATCTGTCGTTCTCCTTTGTGTTTTAGATCTATACAGGGAACTGCTCCTATGCTGTTGGAGAGAAGCGGTGTCACTGCCTGAAACCTGTTAGCAGCACGTGGTGCCATCCACTGAGTCCTGTTATCCAGAAGCAGTGCTCATCCAGAACCGCTCTGTCAAGACACCTCCAGAGCAGTGCTAGCTAAGCCTTATTCCAAGACTATTTTTTTCTCATTTTTTGCAAAAAAATTGAGTTGATTTGCTTTCAGCCCTGCACTGTCAGGCTTGTGTGTTAGAATCTGATGCTTATGCTTTGAAATTTTGTGGTAAAAGATTGGTTTAATTGACGAATTCAAAATCTAGATTAGGCTTATTGATTGTCCATTTTTTTCCGTGCTTGTTGGTTGTCTTTGTGAAAGGATTTCTTTTTAGAAAGATTAGGTGTTAGAGAGCTCTCTTTTTATTTCTGTTATATAGGCTGAAATAAAAGCGTTTAATTAGCATCTTGATTTCATTTTTTGTTCCCATAGAAGACTTATTTTTGCTTGTTTAAAAAGAAATTTTTTGACTGAGATTAGGTCATTATCATTAGTGAGCATAAGACATTGGATCTCTGATTGGCCTTGCAAGCTTTCGGGTTCTCTATGTTGTTTTGTCTCTTTTGCATTTATACTATCTCATCAAAATAAAAAAATATATTATAGTTTTAAGTTAGATCTATCTATGCTTTAAGAAAAATTGAAAAATAGAGTGCATATGCATATAGTGTGTTTCTTATTTTTCTTTTAAGAAAAGAGACTCCTCCCCTTTTGATTGCTTTCAGAAAAGAGAAATGAGTTTGGAAAGTGTTGCTTGTCTTTGATTTTTTGTTCAAGATTGTTGTTTGGAAATTTTTGGTTTTGAAGCAAAAGAAAATACTCTCTTTCCCTCCCGTAGGTAGGCATACCATGAACGGTAAAGTGAAATATTCCATATGCATATTGCATGTTTTTACTTTTTTTGTCAAAACTCCATGCACTCACCTAACCGTCCACTTTAAAATTAACGGTAGTTATAGATTAAAATTTACATAGCAATTTGAGTGATAGGTTAGAGATATGTTCAGGCGTCGTTAAGAATAGGAGCTGCCATTACTCGTCCGCATTACATCCTGGGACTCGTGCGGTTCTTCCACGTACCATCGGTATATCAAATGGCCTTTCACGTACCCTCGAGGTATATAGAAAGGTACTTCACGTACTCAATTGTATATCGGAAGGCTCCTTGTGTACGGTTATGCATTAGACATCACTACTACCGATTTGAGCTCCCACGTACCTTGCATATATCGGGAGACCCCACTAGGATACCTTATCCATCTAAGGAAATCCCTTTGGCTATCTTGCTTGGAGCCATACACCGAAAACAACATTCGGGGAGATTACTATGCATGTACCCTTTAGGTATATTGTGAGTGGCACCTTCTTGACAATCCTGGTGAGAGACTTGACTATTTGAACCCCTCCTGTCCTTTTAAGTTTGCTTGTTTGACCTATAGCTTGAGTAGGGAAATTTTTGGTGTGTTTCTAGTTTTTGAGACCCTAGGTTAGAGAGGAGCTATACAAACTGGCTAAGCTAAGATAGTCCAGAAGAGTATGGGGCTTGCCACCCTATTTGATTCCTGTTTCAGGAGAAAATCCAATGGAAGCTGTCGACCAAGGAGCTGCTACCACCTCCCAAGTGGGAGATAATGTGGTTGCAGAAAGTGGAGGACCATATCCTTCACACTCGCCTCCCTTGGTCCAATAACCTTCTTAGGGTAATACTTCGTTCCATTCTCCCATAGAAGGTCATGTTGATGATACTACTCATCCATATTATGGTCCCAATGCTCCATTTTGGGATACCTCTATAGGACAGGCCATTGCCTCATTTGGAACCCGTTTAAAATTTTCTGAAGAAGTTTCTCCAGATGAAGAAGAACATAGATAGTACCACGCATCCATTCTCCTTGCACAAGAGATTTAAAGGAAAATAGATGACATATTGGGCACACCACCATCATGTTCCACAGCTGTTCTAGTGGGAGATCATTCACTTGTTGATTCTATGAGACCCATTGAACCGATTATAGATTGCACAGTAACTCCACACAACCAAGGTCAAACTACCAACCCCACCACCTCCCATATTATGTCTGTTCCCAATCTTCCCAGGTCTTCTGCACCTGGAGCTCAACCTTCAATTCTTGTTTCGTCATTACCTTCTAGTGCCGGGGGGAAACCCCCAGCACGACCTATTCTATCTGGAACCAAAATTGTATGTGGTTAAGGATAGAACTCTAGTATAGAGAAATATACAGTTTATGTCCCTCCCACCCACACTAATGTGGTTAATCCCCCATCTAGTTCAGGTTAGCCCTTGGGGGCACAACCTGTAACCAATAAAACCTCTTGGGGTTATGGTTATACAGCAAATCAAATACCTATAGGAAATATTAATTATCCACCCAATCCTATAGGAATGTCTTATGCTGGAATTCCATATCCTGGTAATACTTTCATGCCATGGGGGCAACCTAACTAGTCCTACATGCTAGCTATGGGGGGGATACCTATACATACTGTGGGAGGTGCCAGAGGACTTCCTTATGGAGGTCCTCCCCCTGGGGGGCCTAATGGTCCTGGAGGGCCTAGTGGCTTTCCTCCTTATGGTACTAATGGTCCTGTTGGTCCTGGGGGGCCTGGTGGCTTTCCTCCTAATGGCCCTGGAGGGTCTGGTGGCCCTCCTCCTAGTGGTTTCGGAGGCTCTGGAGGTTTACCTCCTAGAGGCCTTGGAGGGTCTAGTGGTCTGCCTCCTGGTGGTCTTGTTGGTCTTGGTGGTCCCAGTGGTCCCAATGATCCTAGTGGTCCCAGAGGCCCTGGTGGTCCTAACGGTCCTGATCCCAGAAATCAACCCCCTGCAGGAAAAAAATTTGGTAGTTATTCGTCACAACAACCTGTCTATCAGTCTACTTATGGTCCTACTGGTAACTATATGCCACATCAATATTACCAGTATGTGCAACCTAACCATCATTTACCTTTCCTAGTAACTTTGGACTTGCCTGATTTGTCCAAGTTGATTAATGACCCCATTCAACACAACCCCTCATGGCCTCCCATTTTGGTAAAGTTACCATTAGACATTCCAAAGTTCGATGGGAAGCAGGGAGACAATCCCAAAAATCATGTCATGACATTCTATCTTTGGTCTTATTCAAACTCCCTTATGGATGATTCAATCTGTTTAAGAATCTTTTAGCGAACTTTGACCAATACAGCCGCGAAATGGTATATTGAACTTTCGTAACACTCGTTTGTGGATTTTGGCTCGTTGGCAGCTGTATTTCTTACACAATTTCAACTTCCTATTCGTTATGAAACAGGTACTGATCTCTTAACTTCTCTATGACAGAACACATCCACCCACATATCTGATCATATCCATGAGTGGAGAAGGTGAAGAAGACTTATTAAGGCTCCTATTCTGGATCAGTTGTAAGCTGATTGGTTTACCAAATCTTTGTTGCCTCCGATTGCCCAAGATGTGGCTATGGGTGGTGCCGTTACTGAAGAGCAAGCCATTAGTCGAGCCCAGTATCTAAACTTGGTCTATTCCCAGTTTGAAACTTTGTATGACTTGATTCCTCAAGCTCCTCGCCCAAGCACTGACCCTGCAAAGCCACTAGGAGAAGTCCCTATTGATGGGATTGTTGGTTCAATCCAGTCCTCGTCAGTAGCAAAACCTTCCAAGCAACCCTATATTGCCACCCCTACTCCTTCGACTCCCAAGGTTTCCACCGAAGTTAATTCTATTCAGAGTATTCAAACCTCTAGTAATAATAAAAAGAAAGGTAAAAGTAAAAATTAAAAACCTGGAAACTAATAGGAGAACCTAAAACCTACCAACAATGACAACGATAAAGGGAAAAGAAAAGCAAAATATCCATGTCTGCGATGCGGAGGTGACCATTTCACAAAAGAGTGTCCCCACTAGGACGAAATCACCCAATTTTTGAAAAAAAATCCCGCACCCGTGGTTCTCATGGATCCTTTTCCCTCTCAACAACAACTGATAGACCACATTTCTAATCATGGAAACTCTAGTTGGTCAGAGGAAATTCATATGATGTCCTTAGATACCATTAGTCTACAAACTCAAAGTCAGAATTATGACAAACCCGCAGACAAGAAAGAAGACCATTCTTCTTCAGGGAAAGCTCCCTCTATTGGTTCTTCTGAATCCTCGTCTACTGTCCCCCTAACCATCGAGAAGCCTACTCTCGATATGATTTTTCATCCACACAAGAGTACTCTTAGAAAGGTTGTCTTTAACCCTAATGCCCTAGCTGCTCAATTTTATAATGTAGTTGAAGATCTCGCTCAGGCACCATGTGCAATGTCTACCTTAGAAGTGCTCCAAATTTGTCCTACACAATGCAAAAACCTGTTAACTGCGTTAGGAGCTTTAGACTCAGACAATTCTAATTTGATTCATTTCAATGTCAAGAACTATAAGTCTAGACTACCTCATAAACTTGCTTTCTAAATCATCACGAAAGTAATCAGAAAGAAATTCTTTAGGACTGTCTTAGATGAAGGAGCTTCAACTTTGGTTTTGTCCCTGTCTTGTTGGAAAGCTATCGGCTCTCCCGAGCTTGTAACATCACCTACGACTCTGAAGGCCTTTGATGGATGAGGTTTCCAGCCCCATGGTCTCATATCATCCCTTGCAGTTGAGCTTGGGGGAAAAATTGTTTCTATTCAAGTAGAAGTAATGGATGCCCCGTTAGATTACAACCTCCTTCTAGGAATAAATTGGTTTTGCGCCATGACTAATGTCGCTTCGATAGTATTCTGAACTGTCCAATTTCCAAATCTAGGGAGAATTGTTACCATTGATCAGCTTGATTTCTGTACACCAGATATTATGACCTCTATAGCTAATAACATCCCTATGTCAGGCCAGTCCCATCCTCCTTACCAGTTGATTATGGTAGGCATGTTGAAGGATTCATCCCTTATGGAGATTTTTCCATCCACTCCTCCTAACACAGATACAGTGACAATGAATATGATTGTGTCATTTGATTATGAGCCCAAGGGAAAAAAATTTGTTGATTCCACCTCATTGAGTCCACATGAAGAAATGTACAACACCATTCAAACCCTTTTCAACGATCACACCGATGACATTCATCTGGTGGCTTCAGATCCTTACAACTTGCCTTACTGGTTAGAAGCATCCCTTCCTGTTCTGGATTATCTCTCTAAGACTTTTCCTTTCGACAAGTTCATTATGGAGATTATGAATACGAATGAGTCCATTTGGGAGGATCACCATCATAGATACCTATTCCTCCCCAACACCAATTCGGTTAACCATGATTTTGCATCCTTGTTTTCCACTGATATTGTCAAAACACCTCAAAGTCCTATATTGTTGAAAGAAATAGATTCTGAAGGAAACCTTTGCAACATTACTCAGACAAATCTGATTGACATATCAGCCAAGCCTGGTACCATTGAGCATGTTCACGTAGGGAAGAATTGCTCGGCAAATGAATCTGAAGCATACAAGGCACTTTTCAAAGAATTCCATGATATTTTTGTCTGTTCTTATGAAGAAATGTTAGGGATAGACCCATCCATTGTGTTCCATGAAATTAAAACCTATCCCATAGCTAAATCTGTCAGGCAAAAACTAAGGCAAGTCCATCCACGAAAGGCTGCAGCTATCAAAGCTGAGATAAAGAAACTTCTTAAATCTGGGTTTATTTATCCCATGCCCCTGATGGAATGGGTATCAAACGTTGTACCTGTCAATAAAAATCAAGGCACCATTAGAGTTTACATCGATTTTAGAGACTTGAATAAATCTTGTCCCAAGGACAACTTTCCTACTCCACACATCGATCAGATTATCGACAACTATGCTGGAAGCGTCATCTTCTCATTTATGGATGGATTTTCTGGTTGTAATCAGATTGAGATATTACCCATTGATCAACACAAGATGGCATTCATTTTCCCATGGGGAACCTTTGCATATAGGAAATTACCTTTTGGATTGAAAAATGCTGGAGCCACTTTCTAGCATGCGATGTCCTATGCATTTCACAATATTAAACATATTGTTGAACCATACCTTGATGACCTCCCTGCTCATTCACAGCGATAGGAGGACCAATCTGGTCATCTTAGAGATATTTTCCTGAGATATCGTCATTATAATATACCTGCATAAATGTGTTTTTTGCATTGAGACGAGAGGTTTGTTAGGTTTTGTGGTCTCTAAGGATGGCATCCGGATAGACCCTTTGAAAATTGCCACCATTTTAACTCTACCAACCCCAACCAATCTTCTCGAACTCCAAAGTTTGCAAGGTAAGGAAAAATTTCTCTGTCATTTCATGTGTAATTTTGCAAAGAAAATGCACGGTTATATGTGTCTCCTCAAGAAGGACACTCTTTTCTTTTGGGATGACCAAGCCCAATGTGCCTTTGATAATCTCAAACACGATCTGACTCATTCACCTATGATACAACCCCCGGATTATTCAAAGGACTTTCTCTTGTATATTTTTGCCTCCGCTACTACCATCGCTATGGTTTTGGTGTAGGAAAATCCCAACGGTCAGTAGCACATGATTTACTATGCTAGTAAGAATCTTATGGATTTCAAAACCCAATATTCATGAGTGGAAAATTTAGCATTGGCCACAGTCATTGCTGTACAAAAATTTTGTCACTACATTTTGCTCCGCATAACCACTGTATTGGCAAACTAGAACCCTATGTACTACATCCTAACTCATCAGGTGCTCAGGGACAAGTACTCTCGATGGATAGTCATACTACATGAGTTTGATCTGGAATTTACCAAAGCCACATCAAAGAAATCCTTGGTCTTTGCTGAGCTCATGTGTGATCTTGCTTGTGCTTCGATGGAATTTGAGCCCAGTGATTCATTTCTCGATGAATTTATGTTCCTGATAAGAACTACTGACCCATGGTATGGAGATATGCTAATTTATCTCTAAACACAAATATTTCAGCCAAATCTATCCCTTGATGATCGCTGCCATATCTGTCACCACGCGAAATACTACCTCATCCTAAATGATACCTTGTATAGACGTAGGATTGATTATATTCTCCGGTGATGCCTCACCCATGAGGAAGTTGAACATGTGTTGAATGATTGCCACTCTGGAGCATGTGGCAGTCATTTATCTGGGATGGCTATAGCCCAGAAAATCCTTCGCACTGGCTATTTCTGGCCTTCAGTCTTTAAATACTGTCATGAGGCTTTTAAGAAATGCCCACCTTGTCAACATTTTTATCCCAAAAAGTGCTCGCATCCCACTCCGCTACACCCCTTCATTGTCGCTGGCCCATTTTCCAAATGGGGGATTGATTATATGCATTGTAAGCCTACCTCAACCGAGGGGCATGGTTACATCATCGTAGCCATTGACTATTTTACAAAATGGGCTGAGGCCATGCCTACATATGCGAAAGATGGTAATACTACCGCTCTCTTCCTGTTCAATCATATCATAGCTAGATTTGGAGTCTCACAATCCATTGTTACTGATCATGGATCACATTTTCGTAATCAAATGATGGAGGAACTAAGTGCCAAGCTAGGTTTTTTCCATGAAAACTCTACGCCATATTATCCACAAGCTAATGGTCAGATAGAGGCCATTAATAAAGTTTTGAAAAATATGCTTTGTCGGATGGTTGAAGATCATAAATCCAATTGGCACCACATCCTTTTCTCCACTCTTTAGGCTTACAATACTTCAGTGAAAACAGCCACTGGTTTCACTCCCTTCCAGCTTGTCTATGGACTCAAAGCTGTCTTACCGATTCAATGTCAAATTCCATCCTTAAAATTTTTTGTCGAACTTCTCCCAGACACTTCCATAGAGGAAGAGAGATTTTTGTACTTGAATAACCTTGATGAAACTCAGAGAGATGCTACCTTGGCTAATGGGGCACATAAGAAATGCGTCAAGGTACAATATGATAAATCCATCCAACCTCGTGTCTTTAACGAGGGTGACCTAGTTTTGACTTACGACCAGAGATATGACAAACTAGGTGAAGGAAAGTTAGAGTCCATGTGGTATGGTCCTTTTGTCATTTCTAAAGTTTTAGAGAAAGGGGCCTACGAGCTCATTAAATATGATGGAATCCCTTTAGGGAAACCTTGCAATGGGTTGTACCTGAAGAGGTACTATGCCTAGGTCTTTCTTGGATAGTATCTTGTATATATGTATATTGCTTGAATTTCAGTGTGCTTTTAGTATTTTCAATATGGTTTTGAATTTAGCGTCTACATCTGTTTATACCATGTTTTGGTCATGTAGACTAGATGGATTTCTATGGCTTCGCTAATGGTGCTTGTCACCACACCTTGAATCTTGCCTCAGCTGCCTGGGTCCTCTATTCCCTAGCTAAATATTTGGTCAATTCAGGAGTGGTTTGTATTGGTCCCACTACCAACAACATCGTTGAGTATCAAGCCGTCATAGGTCTTCTAACTGAAGCTGCCTCCCAAGATGTTCACAATCTGGTAGTCTTGATGGACTCACAACTCGTGGTTTGTCATCTAAACCATGTTTATACCATTAGAAATCCTGTGCTTCTCCGCCTCTTTTGGAGGGTATGCTTGTTAGAAAGGTCATTTGAAACCATCTCCTATAGGCATATCCCTAGGGAACATAATGTAGTTGCTGACTCATTAGCTAATTACATCCTAGATTGGCATATTTCTCATTCATGACATTTAAATCAAACATGGTCCATTATAAATAAACAATTAAAGAAACATAAAACTCATGTAAAACACATCCACCATTTGAGACATATAAAAACCAGGTAAAAGTCTGTATATATATGAACATGTTTACAAAAAATAGGTGACGAGACCTTATCTGAAGCACGCAAGCTTTCAGGTAAAAATCACCATACAAAATCCTGAAGCTATTGGCTTTTAGTAGATACATCATGTATACAACGTCTAGTGATGCTCGTGGTAGCACATCACTGCCCAGGCTACTCTATGTAGTAGTCTACTAAACTGACCCAGTACTCCTATTGTAGGTCTCTAATACCTCAGAGGGAGGTCATCAATGGAAGCGTCAAGGATGTTTAGAGTCAACCTCTTTAGGTTTTCCTCTAACTCCCTGTTCACGTCATCACCCTGTGGTATGAAGTGGGCTCCAACTCTTCTATCCAATGGGGAAGCTCCCCTAGGTCATGCTACTCCAACATCTACATGAAAATATTCAGGTCTTGTTACTTAACATAAACAATATAAAAAAATTAAAAACATAAAAACACTATTTACATTTTAGGGTTTCTTGCTTTTTACCAAGGTCACCCTATTGTCCACCAGGTGGGAGTGGTAAGTCAGGGTCTCCACTGAATTCCGTACTCACATAAGCATAATCCTCCACCATGAGGATCTGATCTCTTAGCCATCAGAAGAACATGTCACCGAACTTCACCTCCCCCCTGCCCGCTACAGTACGAGCCATAATCCGGACCCACCTCTGCATGCGAGGGTCCCACACTCTCAGCTCTGTGAAGACCACCTAGGGTCTCATTTGTGGTACTCACTCAAAGAAGAAGTAGGCTAGAATGGAACCAAAATTGAACTGCTTCAGTTCCCCCTACCGAAACTTGGTCAGCTGATCCTTAAATATCGAAAGCAGGGCTTCCACCCAGTTGACTACTGTAGGCGCCATGGCCTCTATGGCATAGAGCATGTGTGCCCCAGAATCCTGGTGCACTCCCTAGCTTCCCTCCACTCTCTGCATCATAAACAAGATAGTCCATAGAGGTCCATCCATCACTACCTTTATGGGGATTTTCTTCCCCGATGTCCTTATCCCTGGAATACAATGATGATCTATCAACTCTTATGTGGTAATATCCCCTCCTTGGGAACTGGTCAGCAAGATGGGAGCACCCCGTCTCGAAAGTCTAGTCAAGAAGTAGATATCTTCTACCTCAACTGTCAGAATATGAGCCCCAACCTCAAAGTGTTGTTGCTCTGAATTCCACATCCAGAGTATATGCTCAAGCAATTGCTCATGTGATACCATACTAGGAGTCTGAAATAATTTTAGGATTCCATAGTCTCGTAATGCGGCTATGCAACCCGCATTCCTTTTGGCAAAAGCGTCATCGTCATCATGTTGTATTTCCTTCCATATCACCATTTTTTATCAGTAAGAGCCTGCCAAAAATAATCACAAGACCCATTAGAATCATTCTTAATCATTTAAATCAGAAGAAATGATCTAGTTTTGCTTGTGTTAACAATTTTACATCTTCACAGCCGGCACCGCCTGTGCGCCATTGAAGACAGATGGTGGCACTGCTTGTGCGCTTTGTTTTCGGTACGGTTCTAGCGAGGTACCGCGTATCCCGCAAGGGATAAGTGTGGTACTCACAACCACGATTTTAGAGCTTGTCATACAAGCCCAAAACACCATTCAAAATCAAAATTGAGGCTATGAAAAGGAAGAGTAGGGTTTGAACTATTACCTGGAACTGACGGCGCTCGAATTCGACAGTGAAAACCCCCGATATCAGTAACTAAAGATCTGACTAGGAAAGTGCTCCAAATGCTCTCCACTATGGGTAAATAGTAAAATGATTTGATTTTTCACTATTTACATGACTTTTATACACATTTTTGGGTTTGATATGCTATAGTTTTGATTTAAAATCGCTTATTACTCAAAATTTATCAATCATAATCCCTTAATGTTAGTTATTGGTGTATTTAACACTTGTTTTGAGTCGTTACAGGATAGGAGAACAATAGCAGTAAAGTCTTTGGATTTTGTTTATGAATTTTTTGTACTACCATAAAACAAAAAAATTCGTTGAGCATTTATTACAACACTTTGGTCATGCTCTCAAAACCTAGTATCAAAGGTCCGAGTCCATTTCTGATTCTTTTCAGGCTCGTAAAATCTCTCATAGTGAAAAGAGACCTAATGGAGTCTTCTTTAAACTCTTTTCGGGCTCCTTAAATACGAAAATATTGTCGAGTGATCTTGTCTTCTTCACACTCGTTAAATCATTTGAATATTTGTCTCTCTGACGGTAGGTTATCTCTTTTTCAGTTCAGATAGACTATTTATGAAAAAGAAACACTCCATCCATCCATGACTGGAAGAGTTCTCTAAGGTATGATTTTATACTTTTTCGGGCCTTAGGGACTAAATCATATGAAAAAGGACCTTTTGGAGTCTTCTTCTGTGGTCGTTCAAACTCTCTAAACATGAACCATACCAAGTTTTCTTTCATTGGACTTGTTAAATTAAACATTGAGAGACCCATTTTTGGGAACGAACCCCTCCTCTTTCAGGTTTGTAAAACATATGAGTTTGGACTTGTCTTCGGACGAGCTATATCGAGTGTTTGTTACCCTCTTTGAACTCATAAAACCGAAAAGAGGCACTCATCAACCATGATGGGGGAAATGGGAAGGGAATCATTTTGCAAATAAATGGTAGTAGTTTGTCGTTACCTTTGAACATGGCACTTATTTGCATATCATTTCAGTCAATTGGGTATTCAGCTGATCTCTGTGATGATCCACTCTCATGAGTCATGCCACTCTTTTGAGTCTTTCAAAAGAATGCATTGTCCACTATTGTACTGTGTGTTTGTCCCATTTATTCATGCTACCGAGTCATTTGTCATGCTGCCCAATGTTCAAAGGGAAGTTGAAGAAGTTTTTCCTCTGCAGTCAAAATGGTCTCTGTGTCAGTATTTTTGAGTCAAAGCTATGATTACTACATTTACATCATTCCAGAACTATGTTCTGAGTTTCATGTCATCGATGTGGGACTCATCATGGCCCTCCTTTGATGAGACTATCCCCATCGACATCAGCTCATCATCCGGTAAATAGTCTTAGAAACAAAAACTTAGTACCTTGAGATCTGTATGCCTTAATGACAGATTCTCTCGCTCTCGACATAGGTTCACATCATTGACCTTTGATCGATAGAATCGACTGGGTGTTCGACATCAGGACATCTATTCACACTCATTATATTGTACTAGGGTAACTTGGGAATCATTGAAATCAATGGTGATCTCCCTCGCACTTGTTAACGGTTTACATGATTGGCTGATAATCAAGTGGTTTCTACCATGTTTGACTTCAAATCATTGTAATCACATGGATAGAATCGTACTTTGCAGAAGACGAGATGAAGACCCTGGGTATTTGTTTAAGTGCTCATTGCTTTTCCCTAGGTTGTGATGGAGTTTTGTATATCTAGCATGGATCCACATTTGTATGGTCATGGCTATGCTCAAATTTGCGTCTGTATGACATAGATCTACGTTGTATGTCTGGTAGCTATGTCCAATTTTGAGTCCTCTATCACATGGATCTACGATGTATTCTAGTAGCCATGCTTGTTTATTCCTCCCATGGATCTACCTTGTATTGGTCTACAGCCATGATTTGGTTACTTGTGTCTTTGAGTCAAAAATATTGATGTACTACAAATGCCTACTTGACGATGTGCTCCAATCAAGCTGAAATTTTCACCTCGAAGCGACAACTTCTTATCTCAAAGCTCTCGTTTATCGTATCCCTCTAAGACTCACACTTTGGGGGGCATTCTTTTATACCCAAATCCTATCACCACCATGTGATAATACCTTTGACTTATATGTTTTCCCTTAATCCTAGCAATTAGAGTGGAAACCCATGTTGTTTGTCAATTCTACATGAAAACACTCAGCACCGCGCTTTCCCTATGAACCATGAGCAGTACCTTGCTCACACCGCCTGCATCCTATTTTCCATAAGTGGTGCCACTGCTTGTGGCCTTTGGTCCATAAGCATTTCTCATCTAAACTGCTCTGTCATAATATAAGAAAAGCAATACCCTGGGTAAAATGGGAAAAAGAGAAGTTTCTTGAGGCTTCTAGATCATGAGCCTCGTGTCCTCCCTTATCCCTATCATTATGGGTCAGTTGAGCTCGAGATCCCCCATCATAGGATCTTAAAGGCCACCTCATCCACAAATCTCTCAACCATTCCTATCCACTGAGCCTTATAAATACAAGCTCATGTCCATGGTTGAGGGGGAGAACTATAGAGGTATTGTTATGTTGTTGGATTGACCATTTGGCCCAAGCCATTGGAGAGCATAGACAGCAAAGTTGGATCTTATGGGGATGAAGTGTTTGTCTTGTGGAGATGCTTGTCGACACTAAGGCTTCATTGGTTGTAAACTTCTCCATACATCTTTAATGCAAAGCTGATTTCCATCCCACATTACTATTGTTTTGATCTCGCATGTACATGTTGTTAGATTCCTTATTCACTAACATGGATAAGTAGATGATTTTCTGGTAGCTTTGATGTGTTTGCATGTTTGATCTATTTGTAGGTACACGGGTTCACTATTGAAGTAGCATTCTAGGTGTCTACGACATCCAGGGAAGGTATTCATACTTTGTCGTTCACTCATTTGTTATGGATCTGAACCATTCAGACCAGAGGAATAGCTTCTGTCCATAGAAGGTGAAATATTCTTGGTTACAACTACCAACCAAGAGAATCCTTCACCAAGCACCTCTTTTGTTTTCCCTCAATATGGGGATGTTGGTCCTCCTCTCATGGTTATGTTAAGCCTTCCTGGATTGACTATCAGATTACATGTTTGGTTATTCTCCAGTCTAGTTATGCCATGTACACCAACTTCTTTAGATCATAATCCTTCATCGCAGGAACATTAGCCTCATGTTGATCCCTCACCTTCTTCACCACATGAGTCTTCTCCCCTTTCTCCCTCTTCGCCTGTTGAAAGTTGTAGTAATATTAGTCAGGTGGATAATAAGAAGAAGAAAAGGAATATTAAGGAAAAGAAGAACACACAGAAAACCAAGTCTCAACCAATTACTCCTCCTAGTGTGGAGAGTGTTGATATGCACACCCCAAGATCTTGTAAGCCCAAATTCCCTTGCAGGATTTGCAACAATGATCACCTTCTGAAAGATTGACATGGTCTAGCCCTAGTTTTAGAAGAGTGGTCTAAGGTTTTTCATAAGCCAATGTCATCAGCCTCTGGTCATCATACTGATGATCCCCCCTCAACCAGTGACTCTATGCTTAAGATTCGAAAGGGTAAAGTCATAAATACTTGCTTTCTCTGTAGGACATGAAATTTACTTACCTTTTTCCTTGCATAGATGAATCTTCTAAGTTCTTAGAAGATATTACTGTTCCTCGTCAATGAATTCCAATCAGTTATTGTAATTTTTCACTTTACATCCCATTGGTTGATAAAGTGGTTGATCCAGTTCCAACCTCAGTTGATCCCACTCTTCCATTGAAAAGTGAAGTTGAAGTGATCGACCCAGTTCCATCCTTGGTTGATCCCATTCTTTCTTTAAAGAGTGAAGAATAGGTTGTTCACTCCACTCTTCCTTTGAAGAGTGAAGTTAAAGTGGTCGATTCGATGTCATATCTACTTTATCCCACTCTTTCATCCGAGAGTGCTAAGATTGAAGTAATCACTTTGACCAAATATTTGTCTTGTTCTTCTCTTCCAGTAGAGAATGAACTAAAACCTGCTGAAGTTTTTATGCTTCGTTATGATTGTTCTCGACAAGAGAATTTTTTTTCTCTTTCGACAGAACCCTCTCCAAGTAGTGAGGTTATTTCCTTTGACTGGAGTAACCTAAAAGATTCTCATCTTCATTCGAGTGTTCCTTTCCATATAGTTGTGCAAGTTACCGCCAGGCGGATGCTTTGCACTATTGTTGACGAAGGGGATTCTGTTAGTATTCTATCCTCAACTACTTGGAAATATTTTGGTTCTCCTCATCTTGTTCCAGCCATTGATCAGATACTAGATTTTAATCATAGGCCTACTGCACCTTTAGGGATCTTTCCTCATTTTCCTATTACATTAGGAGGGAAAACTGTCTATATTGATGTTATGGTGGTCCAAGGTCCTTTACATTTCAATATGCTCCTTATACATGATTATGTTTATGCCATGAAGGCTATAGTGTCCACACTCTTTAGAGTGATGCATTTTCCCCATGATGGGAAAATTGTGACCATTGATCAGCTTTCCTTTGTTACACCTGACCATCACATCATTCCTAGTAATCAAACTTCCCCGAATGTCCCGCATGTTCTTGTGATTCCTTCCCCTTCTTCTAGTTAGCTTCTTCCCATCATAGGTAAAATGGGGGGCATGCCTCGAGCCTCTAGACATTGTATTGGATTTGAGTCACTAGCTTCTTATGTAAGGGGGAAACCTACCAACCTATGGATATCATTTTGGGTAAGAGAAGGTTAGTGAGCATGGTTATTTTTATGTTTCAAGCTCATTAAAAAATGAAATAGATGCCAAGCATAGTTCTTTTTCTATGTCAAGCTCGTTAAAAAATTAAATAGATTTCCTCAAGTGAAGTTTACCTTTTCGTTTCAAGCTTGCATAAAAATGAAACCATGTTTCAAGCATAGTTATTTTTTGTTTCAAGTTTGTGTAAAAATGAAACGGGTCATTCTGAGCATAGTTCCTATTTTGTGTCAAGCTCATTAAAAAATGAAATGAATGTCCTCAAGCATAGTTATTTTCGGTTTCAAGCTTGCATAAAAACAAAACAGGTCCATGACTAGCATAGTTATTTTATGTTTCAAGCTTGTGTAAAAATGAAACAGGTTACCCTGAGCAATGTTTATTTTTGGTTTCAAGCTCGTTTAAAAATAAAACTGACCTTGAGCAAAGTTCCTTTTTCGTGTCAAGCTCGTTAAAAAAATGAAATGGATTCTTCCATTGTGTCAAGCCTTGAACCTTCATTTCACCTGCCTTTAGAACTTGATCCTCTTTCTTCATCTGTTTCTGGTGAACCTTTTCCTATTAGTAACTGTGAATTTAGTTGGATGATGAATAGAGTAGGAAGACTAAATGAAGCCAACCTATTTACATTATGTTGGAGTTAATCTACTTGACAGTTATACTGGGGGAACGTACCAACCAATGGGCATCATGTTAGGAAAATACCCATAAATGGGAGTCATTTTGAGCATACTTTCTTTTAGTTTCAAGCTCGTTAAACCATGAAATGACCCTTTGAGCATAGTCCTTATTATGTGTCAATCTCATTAAAAAATGAAGCAGATACCCTAAGCATTCTTTCAATCGATCTTCGAGCTCGTTAAAAATAGTAAGATGGTGTCGAGCTTATTTTCTTTAATAAATACACATGAAATACATTATGCACACGCAAACAAGAAGACAACGCTAATGCATAAGCTACAGGTTCTATCCTATCCAAAACTTCAAATGGTCCATAAAATTGGGCTGCAAGATTTGGACAAGTTCCTAATTTTAGAGAACTCTTCTTTGGTCGCACTTTCAAATGCACCTGATCCCCCACTTTAAATTCTTTTACCACTCTTTCCTTATCTGCATAACTCTTATGCCTATTATGTGCCACTTTCAAATTCTACTTGGTTTTTACCATCTGCTCTTCCATTTCTCTAAGTAATTATGGACCAATTATTACTCTGTCAACTGGATTGTCCCAACTAATTGGAGTGTTGCACTTTCTTCCATACAAGGCTTCAAATGGACTCATCTTCAAAGAGGAATTATATCCATTATTGTAAGAAAATTCAACCAAAAATAAGCAATCTTCCCATTTTGATGGTTGATCCATCACATACATTCTTAACCTGTCCTCAATAACTTGATTGGATCTCTTATTCTACTCATCTATTTGTGGATAATATGTTGTGATTAACTTCAGATTTGTTCCGAATCCTATGAATAATCCCTTCCAAAATTTTGAAGTAAACTTTAGATCTATGTCTGAAACTACTTCCTTTGGTATCCCATGTAACTTGGTAATATCTTTCATATAAATTTCTGCTATTTTAGTTTCATTTTGAGTTGACTTGACTGGTATAAAGTGAGTTTCTTTGGTTAATTTATCCACCACCACCATCATGGAATCATGTTGCTTTTTGTCTTGGTCAATTTAGTGATGAAGTCAATGATCACCACATCCCATTTCCATTCAGGTATAGGAAATTATTGAAGCAATCCTACTGGATGTCTATGATCAACCTTTACTTTTTTACATTCAATGCACCTTGCTATATAATGAACAATATATTTCTTCATTCCTAATTAAAAATATTGATTTCTTGAAAATGGAATTTTCTTTTGGTATAAAGGATGCCCTGCATATGGTACATTATGCATCTCATTCATTACCAATTTCCTTAATTTTGTTGAATTAGGAACAAAAATTCTGGTTTTATATGTAATAATTTCATTATCTTCCAACCTGTAACCTTCATTATTTTGTTGTATATTTTTCTATTGTAATTTTTGTTTTATATGACAGTAATGTACATCTGTTATGACAACTTCAAGAATTATTGTTTTTAAATATGATTGGTACATACTAATGGCTGAAATGTGCATAACATGAACTCTTCTACTGAGTGCATTGACAACCTTGTTCTCTTTTCACTTAATATGTTTGATATGAAAATCAAATTCACACAGAAATTCCAATCATCTTGTTTTCCTTGCATTCATATTTTTCTTCTTAAATAAATATTTGAGTCCACTATGGTCTTTCCTCAACTCAAATTTCATGCCCATAAGATAATGTCTCCACATTTTTAATGCATGCACAATAGCAATAAGTTTTAAGTAATGTGTGACATACTTTGTCTCACGTTCTTTAAGTTTTTTTTTCATAACAAATCACATGGCCATTTTGCACAAGGACTCCACCAATTCCTTCTTGGCAAGCATCTGTACATATCATGAATATTCATTTGGATCAACAATTTTGAGTACTGTTGTACGAGTAGTAATCCCTTCAACTATTGGAAACTTTCTTCACACCGCAATGTCCACTCAAACTTAACTCCTTTCTTCTGCAACGATGTAATAGGATATGCCACTTTGGACAATCCTTCTATAAATCTCCTGTAGTATCCAACTAATCCCATGAATGACCTTACTTCTGATACATTCATGGGTGCAGTCCATCCAATAATAGCTTCCATATTCTTTGGATCCATTGATATTCCTTATTCCGAGATGATATGTCCTAAGTAGTGAATCTACCTCTGGTAGAAAAAACATTTGCTTAACTTGGCATAAATTTGATGTTATCTTAACACTTGTAGTATGAATATCAAATTTTCTTCATGATCTTCTTCTAATTTTGGATAAATAAGAATGTGATCCAAAAATATAATAACAAATTTATCTAGATATTTTTTGAATATCCCATTTGTAAGGACCTCCCCCGGTCCTTAGTACAAATTAATGGAAATATGACAGTTTACACTGTGTTCCTTATCATTAGGGTTAATTCAGTGGTATTATTGTAAATATTCTAGTAGGTTTAAATCAATCAAAAATTAAATACTCCTAATTACTTGGTTTCATACATTTAAAAAAAAATTCTAACAGGTATGAAACAATTTGAAATATAATTTCCTTAGCACTTCTAACTATAAGTTTGTATTAGGCAGTTTATAGAATTTTCTGAATGGAAATAAAATGTACATTTCATATAAGTAAAATACCTGTAGAATAGCTATAAATCCCTAGGAAAACAAGTTGTAAACCCTGCTGTAGATCCATAGAAACTTCAGCTTTGTCCATCTTTTCCTTGAGCTTTCCCCAGCTTTGTCCCTGCAACCTCACACAACTAAATTCAATCAACTGAATTAGTTTGCCACCCTTCCAGCTAGGAACAGCCTCGCTGGATCCCTAGCGTGAGCCCTTGATCCCAAATCCCGAGTACAACCATCCCAACCAGTGTTGTCAATTTTCCCCAAAATTATCAAAAAATCCAAGAACAACAGGCCTCCTG